>CM045769.1:110796370-110984035 GCA_025200525.1 Camellia lanceoleosa
AAATTTAGCGAGAGCTATTAGCAACACTCAAAAACTAACTATATGGCAAGACGTATTCATTCCATCCACCTTACTATTCAAAATAAGATTCTATATCTTAAACGATTGAATCACACTATTGCATGAGGAAAATTGTTTGTGCTCCTAAGGCAAGTATACTTTGTGTCACTATAACAAATAAGAGTTTTAATGACTAAATATTTTTGGTTTTAAAAATAAAAATTTTATTACAAAAAATATTTGGAATTCTCAAAAAAAAGATTTTTAGCAATAAAATTTTAAAAATGTCACTAATAAATGCATGTGACAATAATTTGGTTTTAAAAAAAAAATTATTTTTTGAGATCAAAATTTTAATCCCAAAATAATAGTAATTCATCACTAAATATTTAATTTTGTCACTAAAATTACAATAATGACATTTTTGACAATAAAAATATTTACGTCCTTAAAAAATAATTTTGTTCTTAAATTTTTAGCCGTAAAACTTTAGTTTAGTGTGTCCCAAACTTGAATGTTATTGGTTAAAGTAGTGGTCTTATCAATGTATATCTCCTTGCAAGAAAATTGGACAAAAGTCTAATAGTAATAGTGTAAGAGCAACATTTTAAGATCACCAAATAACCTACAACAAAGAGATCTTGGGTTTAGTCTAGTGGTTTGTAACCACACCTTAGAATGTAATGAGGGGAAAGTCAATGATTTGAATTAATGAAACAGTGGTGATGATTTTTTTAATTGTAATCTAACTTTACTAACA
Source organism: Camellia lanceoleosa (assembly GCA_025200525.1). Lineage (NCBI taxonomy): Eukaryota > Viridiplantae > Streptophyta > Magnoliopsida > Ericales > Theaceae > Camellia > Camellia lanceoleosa. The sequence continues at coordinate 110,797,131 of CM045769.1, forward strand.
AACTAACATCTTACAATTTTGACACCAAAAATAAAAAGGACACATTATATTGAAAGTCCCTATGTCATACTCCTTGTGTCATTTTATTCCCTACATATTCAAATGTCTCAATTTTGATTCTTAATTTTAAATTTTGTGTCAATTTAGTTTAATTGATAATGCTGTTAGTGTTTTTACCAAAAAAAAAAAAAATTATCACTAAGTTTGAGATTAACTCACTAAATTGAACAAGTTTATAATTTTACCCCTAAAAGTATTTTATATACCACTTAAGTACTTATGTTTTATTAAAAAAAATGCTAACAATTGTAATTAATTAGACTAAATTGAGATAAAATCATAAATTTAAGGTCAAAATTAAACCAATTGATATTATATGGACCAAAATGACACAACGATCAAAATAGAAGGACTATCAGCGTAATTTCTCCCCCCCCTCCCAAAAAAAAAAAAAAAATCTACAACAAAGAATTCCATAAATTAACAAAAGAAAAAGAAAACAAATGCTGGTATAGAAACTAAAAAATTGTTAGTAAATTAAATGAAAATTTTCTTCTCAATCATACTGTGAAAAATTTATTACAAATTAGTTGAAAAGTTTAACAGTTTAATTATAAGGAAATAACACTGCAGTGTATATTTGTAAAAGAAATTTCAATTTAATGATAAATTTTATAATTTTTAATAATTAACATTATATATTTTCTCATAAATTAATATTTTTTAGAATGAAACACTGATTTGTAAATTTCCTATTAATTATTAGTAATTTTTGTAAATTTTATCACAATCATTGTCTTTTAGAAGTGAAGTGAGAACTAAAAATTTATAAATTAATTTGTAATTTATATACACTGATTAGAAGTGAAGTGACTATCATTCTCTTTTGAGAAGCTTTGAGTCACTTCAAATCAAAGTTCAAACTTATTAATCCTTCCAATGTTGCTTCTTTCAACATCACTTATCTGCTGTTCACTCTCTCAATCACATGTCTAATCTAAACTACTTGTAGCCAATAGAAAATGTCATGCTGTTCACCTCTTAAAGATATATATTATATGCATTTTATTATAAAATAGGTAACATCTCCGCAACCTGGCATAACAAAAAATGTCGCAAATTTTTTTTAATATCAATCATAAAATTTTAGATATTTTATTACATTAATTTATAATAAAATTACATATTTTATAATTGATATTACTAAATTTTATAATAATATTATATATTTTTATGATAAGGTGCATATATGCACCCTAAAGGGTGTCCGTAACAAACAAATACCAATAACATAGGATCGATAATAAGTTTCTTTTTTTTTATTTGCATTTTTGGCTTCAATAGTTATTTAGAATTTACTTATTTAGTATTTTTTAACTTTTTATAAAAAAAAAGTACGTGCAAAAAAAATAAAAAAAATAATAGGATAATTTATAATAAATAAACTAATAAACTACTTATTTAGTAATTTTCCAAACAGCCACTCAAATGCATTCAAAATGTAAATTCCATCACATAGTCTTGAATTTGGACTATATTATTATTATTATTATTATTATTATTATTTTGTGCTCTTGATCTCTAGCAATGGCCCAATTGGATAAGTAGGCAACCAAAGTTTGGTTTGGGTCATTTCATGTGAAACCCATGTGATCAAACAATAAGTACACTATGGAATAGAAAATATAGCAACAGTAAGTATTTGACTTATTGGATTGACTAATTTAAGAGATTAATTTTATCATTCACTAATAGAAGACCTAATTAAAATTAGGATAAAGTACCATATGGATTGAGCCTAGAAAATTATTTATATTAAATTTTAAACCTGAGACCTTGAAATTAGGACATCCCAAACCCTAGGCTTTGTCCATCAAGCCAACTCTGTGGGGTTATACAGCAAGCTTAAATACACTAGGGCAACACTTGGATCAAGAGAGAAGGTGAGATGTCATGAACATATTTGTCAAGATCAGAAGAAGTTGTTTTCAGGCAAGGGTTGGGATGGTCCTTATTTGTTCTGTTCATGCTGACCAACTACACATCTTAAACAGCATCCTTACCCTACTCACTCAACTCAACCACAAGCAGAAAGTCTAGCAATCCAGTGTTCAGAAAATTACTCCTAACTATAAATCAATGATATATATTCAAAATTCTTGTTGTGAGACCATATAATGAATAAATCTTGACCATTAATTATAAATTCTAAGCAAAATTCTAGGTTATTATTATTATTCTTTTTTTCTTGAGACCATAGAACTAGCACAAACACAATACAAGGCTATGGCAGGGGCCTCCTACCCTATTCAGCAATAAATTCACAACTTTTCAAAATTTAATTATGGGGAAATCACACTGCAGTGAAATTTCAAATATATATATAGTTATAAAGTCACTGAAAAACTTATAATTTTAATTATTAATGTTGATAAAGTTTTTCAATAATCTGTAATTATTTTTAGAGAGATACACTGATATGTAATTTTTCCTTATTTTATAGTCTAAGAGTTTGATTTTATTTATTTATTTTTTCCTTCAAAAATTATAAATGTACCTTTAAAAACAGGGTTCAAGTTAATGGAACAATTACAGTCATTTAGTTATAATTTAATTTACTATCCCATTAACATCCTATCATTTGTCCAAAGAAAAAAGTCAAAAAACTAAAATAAAATAAAAAAAGTGTTAAAGCTCTTGCATATAAATGTTTGTTTGGTTTTTAGAAACTTTTTTCAGAAATTTTTTTTAGAAAATTAAAAATTAATTTGGTGAAGAAATTAAAAAAAAAAAAATCAAAAACACTTATCATTGTTATATAATTTTATCTTTTGGGAGGTCAGAAATAATTTTTAAAAATTTAAAATAATATTTTTATTTATTTTTATCAAATTAGTTTTTTTTTTTTTTTTTAAATTCTATTTTTTTTTTTCTTTTTTTCTGAAGCATAAACCAAACAAGGCCTACATCTATAAATATATGTATAATCGGCCAAAATGAAGTGTAACCATTCAAAAGCACTTCCAATATCAGAAAAAGGATCTGTTGAAGCAATAGACGGCCCACTCTCTTCAATCAGAATAGAATAGGTTAGCATGTTCATATATCTGTTTCTCCCATTGTTATATAAATCCAAATTTAGGTTCAAAGGGTCCAGCTCCACTATGATTAATAGAGTTCAGCTGCGGGAGGAATAACTTCTCTTACAACTGAGTTCTAATTAATTTAAGAGAAGCCTCCCGCTAACTTGATTACTTTAGTTATAATCATTTAAAAAAATTTAAATGCACAAAATCTGATTATTCAACTATTTCGATGTATATCTATCATATTGTGGCTTCATGGACCAAACATTTTCATTTATATCAATTCATCTTATATTTTTGTTTCGACAATGTGATGGAGAATGGATGTGAGAAAGAGATTTTTATTCCAGTCTCATTTTTTTTATTATTTAATATTATATTGACCACGTGTAAGAAAATTATGTCCAATTTTGTGATTAAATTTTGTGTACAAGACTACAAATATTTTGATACAAATCCTAAGGAGTTGGCCAGGCGGTCAAGACTTAGAGCCTAGGAGTGTGTTCCCTCAAGGGTCTCATGTTCAAATAATTTTTTGGAGCCAATTCATACTGGACTTTACACTAACTTTAAGTGGATTCCGCTAGTAAATGATGGGATTAGCTCTTCAGATTAATCGATCTAGTGGACCGGATACTAAATTGTCAAAAATAAATTGTTTGACACACCAGATAATTAAGAAAAGAAAGAAGAAAACAAATAAATGTAACCTAGGGTTAAATTGTTGTGCATGATATTGGCACACACATGTCAACAATGCATGCAGATACACATATGCATGTTCACAAAGGCATGCATGTCTATAAAGGTTTAATATAGATATAATGGCAATGGAGGGAGAGAAAGAGAGAAGCAAGCACTGCCAAAAGGAGGATTGATTGATCTAATCTGTAATATTTAAAACTATAAACTAATCTGTATAATATGTGTGTGTGTGTCTAACAGGGGAGGTGGAAAGGGGTGGATGAGAGAGAAAGGTGGAAGAAAAAAAAGATGCAAAAAAGGTAGAGAACCTTGAAAGCTGGAAATTGTTGTGAAAGTGGAGACAGCAAATGACAAATCTGGGCTTCAAATGCACGCATAATATGCTTTCCTACTACAAACAGTAGCTCCCCAACCTCCTCCTCCACCTCTCTCTCTCTCTCTGATATGGATTCTCAAATATGTTATTTGTATTATTTTAGTTTTTAATATTTAAACTGTGTCAATTTTAATCTTTAACTAGCTAGGTTGCACAAGTAATATTTGTGTAATTGAAAAAAAATATATTAGTATAAGAATAATTATAAAGAAAAATGCAGATATAGTATTTGTTGCTCAAGTGATAAGCGTTTGCTTTGCTAGACCCATGATTTTGGTTTCAAATCTTTATCAACTATACGGGTATTATGGAAAAATCCAAAATATAAGACACAAATGTGTCAACACTGGTAGTCTTCACTTTATATATTAGAATAGAATATATATGTAAAATATGTTTTAATTTGATCCTTAACCTAACTCTGTCAACCTTGTTTGAGAACAGACTATTTCAGTAACATTTTAATTTTTTATGAAAAAGATGTGTAGAAAAATAGAAAGAGTGATGTGACAATTTATAATGATTTTTTTTTTAACTTTTTGGCTAAAACTGAAAGTCACCAAACGAGTACCAAAAAAAAAAAAAAAACTACAACAACAACAAAACATCCTAGTGTAATTGTTAAGTGAGTTTTCACATTTATTCTTGAATTTAACAATGTTTATTTACCAAGTTTGGTTAGGAAATCAAAATGAAACACATCTTATAGATTGAGAATTAAATTGACATAATTTAAAAATTAAAAATCAAAATAATTACATAAAAAATCATATTTTAAATATTAAAAATATAATTAACATATATATATATATATATATATATGATGCCACCAAATTCAACAGTGTTTGTATCTTTCTCACTATAATGGGGGGAGTGTCAAGAGACATGACAACCTGTTTTTCCAACAAACCAAACCCCACCTCTCTCAGTTGCTCCAATCAACAGCCCCCTACTTTATCTCTTAATGTGAAACAAAAATACAAGAAAGTTCCTATTTTGCCTTTGTTGTTGTGGTCATGGTTTTTCTCCAAGTTCAAACTCTCATAGTCAGTGCATATGGAATCTTGTATTCATAACCCAACAAACAACATATATGCCTTTCTTCCCATTTTGATTACCCTTTTACAAAGGGAATGGCAAATCAACCAGCTTTTACTAGAATGATTATATATATATATATATATGTGTGTGTGTCACCTTCATAAAGACAATTATTGATTTTTATTGTATATGTAAAAATTTTACTCCATGATCCAATCACCTCCCTCACAAATATAGTGAGTAAAATGAATAATTGAAGAAATTACATTTCAGTGAAAAGTGGGAAAATTTTTTTTATAAGTGAGTGAGAAGTGTTTTTAAATTTTTGATGCAAGTGAAAATTTGAATAGAAAATAAATTATGAACACATAGAATCTTGAAATTGGTAGACAAAATTTCCAATTTTACTAATCTACCACCTTGTCATAATCCAAACCTGTCCCTGTAGATTTAGCATCGTAACTGGCCAGTAATCCGTGATTACCAAAGGCCTACTTAACAGTAAAAGGAACTGGTGGAAGCTAATACATAAAACAATTTATATGATCCATTGAGTTGTGCAGACTTACATGAACAAGCAAACTTTATATAATATATACAAATATTCACATAAGTCCATATCACCTCTATATACAAAATAAAATGCATAAGTTAGGGAATTAAACCCTATTACCCAAACAGTACATAAAACATTCAAAAGAGTGAACTTAGAACCATCCAACAAGCCATAACATTTGACAGTTCGAAACCTTGTGGTGAAGCACAGTTGTTGACTTGACAAAATTGGGTTTAAATCAACGCTGCTAAGTCCGATTTGATGCTTGATCACAATGTTTGGCCAGATTGTACTCCTCGTGCAAGCGACCTTGACTTGATGAAATTTTCTCCTAGTTCTTTCTTTTTGTTTCTCTCCTTGGTAGCTCTCTGAAACTCTCTCTCTCTTGTTGATGCTTAGCCCTTCAACAAAACCTACTATGTTTCTCCCCTCTAAAGTCTTCTAGTCACCTATGTTGAATAAGCTGAAAGTGTGTAATTAATCACTAAATGGTCCTAAGCCTTGATCAATTATGTGATTAGTTTAATTTACATCAACATCAAATTCACTTAAATTAAATCAATTCTTATAATAATCCAATTTAACTTAAACCTAATTTAATCACACTAATGTAAATTAGGCTCAAATTGCTATCCAACTATTTAATTCTAACTCGTTTAAATTTTTGATTCAAACAGATTCATTTCATATATTATTCGTATCTGTTCACAATAACATAATGTAAATATCACATGGCTCATAATTAACACATAAACACATGATCAACATAAAGTATTGTAGACACCTCATTTTTTACCACCCGCAAGGCTCGAGCGCTTTGTTCGGTACATTCGATGATAAAAGTGGTGTTGTACGTGGTTTGAGGTCTCAGCAAATGGGCTATGTTTAAGCTCTGAAACAATCCCAAACCTCCTATATTCCCACTGTTTGTACCCCAAAAATTCATTTTTACACATTGTGTGACCTTGTGCTGAGTCTGAAGCAGAGAGACAGGGGATCACATTGAGGCCCAGCCGTAGCTATTGATGGTTGGCCATGCCTTAGTAGCGAGAAACACTGTTCTGGATGGGAGTCCGCCAACTGTCCATTTTTGAAGATATTTATGACCCCTCTTGCTGAAATTCTATAAGAACGAAGTTGCATCTCTATTTTGAGGGTTGAAGAATTTCTAAAAAGTTTATACACCTTCTTGAGAGATCATTCTTCTTGTGCAAGTAACCTTTAAGCAAGCTTACCATCTTGAACCTATATCCATACACCATAGACACCTTCACACCTTAGTTTTGGAACCTTGGTTGAGCCTTGAGCATCATAACTCAAGCTTGAGAGTGTGTTTGGACTTAGTTTGATTCACAATAAAGAGCTTACCTTTCGTGAGAGGTATAAGTTTACTATCTCTTCTCTTGCTCCCTTTTGCTATCTCTTGCTATCTAGTTCTTGTATTTTTGTATTGTTTTGATCCTCTTTCAAGTGTTTAAGCTTGGGTTTGGAGAGCTACTAAAGGTAGAGAGAGCTAACACTCTTTCTTACACCTTAACTTATAGCTTAAACTCTTGTTTTACATCATTTTCTTTAGCTTTCTAAATTGATTTTCAGAGTTTAAAATAGGCTAAAAATCATTCTTTGAGGTTTCAAAAGTGGAGGGGTTAGCCACCCCTCATTGCTCTTGCTTACTAGCCTTATTTTCTCTCTTTGTTGTTGAGCTTTTTGGACTCTTTTCATGTACTCTGACCCCCTGTGTTTTCCACCTATTAGGGCTGTTTTAGGGCTATCCTAGGTTGTTTAATTAGCTCATGTTTTGATTAGTTTGCTTGTTGTCTCATAAGTTTGCGTATATAGCTTGTTACATATTGTTCTAAGCTTTTCTTTAATTAATTTCCATGTTAAAAACATTATTTTAATAATCAACTTACCATCTATTTCTTTCATTTGAGAGTTATTTCAACTGGTTGATAGTTATTCAAAACATGAGCTAGAAATCTATGCTTAATGGCTTAATCTCTATAGAGGTTCATTGTCAACGGCATAGTTTCATGTTGAGAATTACTTCCCGTTTGACACACTTCTTTTTTAGTGGACGTAATCATTACCTTGGACTTAATAGAATAAAGAATGGAAAGGTCTAAAAATTATTAAAATGTACTAGCCCACATAAAGAAAATGAGTCATATTGCTTGGGTTCGGCCGGGCGTTATGCTGAGTCCATCGTGCCAAGGGTCGTCATACGTGAATTCATGATGTTTTGATGAACCTTGAAGCGTCTCTACCTCCCTCTTTGAGTTCACTCTATGATAAGAGGGAGGGGTAGTTGTTGTTCATTGCATTTATTGATCTTTGTCCAAATTGTGTCCAAAATCATCAAGCAATCAACTTGCTCATTAATGATTTTGGAAATGACTTCGTTATTCTCTTAAGGCTTTCCATGACAAAGAAAAGCAGAAGGGACAAACAGGGCTTGACACTACTCTTTCTGCACTGTTTTCATTTCAAAGCACAAAAATAGGATTTTGCATAAAATTAAGACACGGCCAGCCTTTTTTGGACCCGGTCGGGCCTCATTGGAGGCTGGCCGGCCATCAATGTTTGGCCAGTAGTATGTTTTGCAAAAAACAGAGGGCAGTGGTTAAAGGTGAAACAGAGTAGGTCTAGGCAGACAGAACAATTCTTAGGCATTGCGCATGCAACCTTTGTGCATCCTTGCTTACATCAATGTTGTAAATTAATACTCCGAATATTGTTGTAATTAATTATTATTGTTGTAGTTAATTATTATCGTTGCAATTAGTCTTGTTGTAATTAGTGTTGTAATTATTATTATTATTATTTATTTGTAATTATTATAGCTAGTTAATTCTTTAATATTCATTCGGTTTTGTAATAGTTAGTTTAATTCGGACTCTCGGACATTGATTTGCACCCTCTTATGCGAGGGCCAACATGTAATAAGTTGTATGTCTTCTAATCCCACGTCTTTCTCTCTTATATTTACCAACTTACGATGGTTAGTATAGAGTATCATCTTTCAAATTAGCATTCTTATGATTCGCATCCATTGTCTTGCATGCATCTAAGGTTCAGCTCATCATACTAACCCAAATGTTTAAATTTATTATTTGAATATGTCTTGAATGGAATCATATGCCATGTTATAGCCGAGCCTATTAATTACATAACTTGTATATGTTGCATTAGTTGTGTTGCATTAGTAAGGAGCATGCATATTTTTTAATTATTTTGCTTTGTTTTTGCTCGGAGTACTAGGTGAGCAATTTTGAGTTTTAGCATCTTGCATTGCGTGTGATTGTTTCCATGTAGAGCATATTTTCATGAGGCTAATTGCTTAAATGATATACCTATTTGAATGCTCGTAGATGGAGGCTAATTGCCAAAATTGAGACAAATTGATTAATGTACAAACTGACCTTTTAAAGTGACGAGCATCAAAAAATAATTTTCAAATAAATATGAAATCAAAGTGTTCTAATCTTTGCAAATTACTCTATACTTATGTGCGTCACATAGTAAAGTTAGTCTAATAAAACCAGAACAAGAGCATATAATATAAATAAGAATCACATCATGATTAGTAGAGGCCGATCTTTGATCAGACGAGTGAGGTGCTCAATTCATGACATTTCCCTCTCGTACCTAAGTTCCCGAGCTAAGAAACTTTAGTGATAACGAACTGATGGCCTTTGGTACGAGCCTTAGATTTCTTAAATTTTTCAAAAATATTTAGCTGGCGACTCTGAAATCTGGCAAAGTAGTCCATTTTTAGCATTTGATTCAAACATCAATTTTCCAAAAGAATTGCCGGATTTGAACTCTTTTGTGTTCTCACTGTTCACATTGCAGTTTGTGAAATCAGATTCAGAATTACGGGAGTCCGAACTGTGGGGCTAGTTGTATCCGAAAGGAGCACGAAAAGCAAGTCACAAGTACATAATTAGCTTAATTAATTAATGAGGTGTTTGTCACATTCTCTTCCCCTTAGGATGTTTGGTCTTCCAAACTTAGGTACCTGAAATAGCGGTATGAGTATTCTGTGTATTTTCTGAGACGAGTGTAAATACTCTCCCTTGCCCAACATTTTCTTTGTATTAGCGACGAGTCTAATAACATTTTGTTCAACTTGAGGACAGTCTTTTATCACATGTCCTATCTTCCCACACCCAAAACATGCCCCAAAAGTTTGGTAACAGATTCCTCGGTGCTTTTTCCCACACTTTGAACAAGTTGGTGCTGAACCGTTTCTTTGGGCAAGTTCACTTTGACTAGAATTACTAGACATTTCTAAGTTTCGTTTCTTGTTCATCGAAGGTGTTGGTTCTTTGTTCACATTAGGATCTTGTTTCTTACCTTTCCAATCAATCACTAGTGTCTTAACTTGTTTCAAAGCTGCAATATTTGCTTCTGCCATAATAGCTCTATCAAGCATATTCGCATACTTGATTAATTTGAGAACATTGACAAGGTCGAGTATCTCCACATTGAGTCCTCCCTCAAATTTTCTAACTTTTTTATAGTCTGTATCTACCATATGTGGTGCATATTGGGCAAGCTCGGTGAACTTAGCTTCATATTTAGCTATTGACATGGCACCCTGCTTCAATTGCTCAAACTCGGATACTTTACGGTCACAGATACATTGAGGGAAATATTTTTCATAAAATGCTTCTTTGAATTGAGCCCTATTAGTATCACGAATAAGCATCCACCATCACATTGCCTCTTCTTGTAAGGTGAATGTAGCCAATTACACTTTTTGTGCTTCTGAACACAGGAATACTTCAAATAATTTATCGATTTCTAAAATCCACTATTCAACTTTCAAAGGCTCAAGGCCACCCTGGAATGTCGATGGTTTCATTTTGTTGAACTTTTGTGTTAGGACTATGACATCATTATTATTTGGTTCAACTGGCACTGGTGGCAGAGGAGGAGGTGGGAGCTGTTGATTCTGTTGTTGTTGCCTTAAGGATTCAGTCAAGAGTTCTACCATGCTTTCCAACCGCGCAATTCTTGCCTCTGATGATTCAATGCCATCTACAGTTCTTGTGTTGTCCATTGCACTATAGAAAACATGGTAATAATAAACATAGGAAAGATGGTTTTTCTTATTCATGTTAACACATATACACATAACATGTCCATACACTCCAACACATGCTCATGTCATGCCCTGATTTCTTTTCTAGGACATTCTATAGCTTATTTGGACGTGTGTGTGCAGTATAACTCGTACTCTGACACCACTCTATCACGATTCAAACCCGCTCTATAGATTTAGTATCGTAACCTTCTAGTAATCCGTGATTACTAAAAGCCTACTTAATAGTAATAACAGTATTATAATAAAAGGGGCTGGCGGAAGCCAATAAATAAAACAATTTATATCATCCATTGAGCTGTGCAGACTTGCATAAACAAACAAACTTTATATAATATATACAGATATTCACATAAGTCCATATCACCTCTATATACAAAATAAAATGCATAAGTTAGGGAATTAAACCCCATTACCCAAACAATACATAAAATATTCAAGTTACTTATACATAAGTTCAAAATGGTGAACTTAGAACTACCCAAAAAGCCATAACATTTGACGATTAGGAACCTTGCGGTGAGGCACAATAGTTAGCTTGACAAAACTAGGTTCAGATCAACGCTGCTAAGTCCGATTTGCTACTTGATCACAATGTTTGGTCGGATTGTACTCTTCATGCAAGCGACCTTGACTTGATGAAATTTTCTCCTAGTTCTTCTTTTTTCTTTTTGTTTCTCTCCTTTGAAGCTCTCTGAAACTCTCTCTCTCTCTTTTGTTAATGCTTATCCCTCCAACAAAACCCACTATGTTTCTCCCCTCTAAAGTCTTCTAGTCTCCTATGTTGAATAAGCTGAAAGTGTGTAATTAATCACTAAATGGTCCTAAGCCTTGATCAATTATGTGATTAGATTAATTTACATCAACATCAAATTCACTTAAAATCAATTCTTATAATAATCAAATTTAACTTAAACCTAATTTAATCACACTAATGTAGATTAGGCTCTAATTGCTATCCAACTATTTAATTCTAATTTGTTTAAATTTCTGATTCAGACAGATTCATTTCATATCCTATTCGTATTTGTTTACAATAACGCAATGCAAATATCACATGGCTCATAATTAACATATAAACACATGATCAACATAAAGCACATAATTAGCTTAATTAATTAAGGAGGTGTTTGTCACACACCTTCTATCTCTTCATTCCCTCTACAAGTGCCAACGTCAGCCACTCCTTGTTGGCCATTACTAGAAGCTTCTCTCTAAAAACTCCAAGCCCCTCCTCTACTCTTCTCACCATTGTCGCCACTACCAATACTGGTTGCCATTCCCAGCCTCTTCCTCTTCCATCCAACAACCCCCTCTTTCTAAACCCTAGCCAACGTAGCCATTCCAACCACCTAACTCTTCAATTTTCTCTCGTAACCCCATACTATCTACCCTCGCTATTGCAAAATGTGCTTGTACCAATGAAAATTGTGGTCCATTCAAGTGAAAAATAGGCATGGGTATAAGTGTAAATGTGTTCGATGCAAGTGCAAACTATATGGGTTATCATAATTGTCACTTGAACTTGTGCATGTTTTGCAATTGCATGGAGCGTGTTTTTTAGCACGATTAGGGGCTTTGAGAGGAAAATGAATGGACAATTATGGTGACTGTGGTAGCTAGGGTATGAGAGAAGGGCTTGTTGGTTGGCGAGGGAATGGAAGTGGTTGGGAGTAATGAGGGAGTCACGATAGGGGTTGGTAGGGAATGGTGGTGGTTGAAATGGTAGGAAAGGGGCTTGAGGTGAAGGGAAATAGTGGAAGAGGGGCGAGGGAGGGTCTTGCAAAGGTAGCCAATGAGGGGTTGCTTCTTAGTTTTAAAATCGGATCGAACAGACTGGTTCGACCGGTTGAACCATCAATCGGTTGGAGTTCTAGTTCAGATCTACCTTTTAAACCGTTTGTAGTCGAAAACCGACATATATAGAGAGAGCTAGTAAAATTAGTGATTGAATTGCCGAATCGGATGACTTGTTCATGGTTCAGGCGAACCAACTAAGTTGTTGAAAATTAAAATTTTGGACCTTTTTTTTTAAAAATATTTTCAAACTCTTTTTTTTATTCTTTCTTTCTTTCATATTATATATATATATGAAAATTTGGATTGAAAACTCTCTTTCAAGGATCTCCTCTTGTGAAGAATCTCACTGAGAGCTTAAAATTATTGTAAAAGTCCCTACCTATTTATAAGAAAAATATTCTTCAAAAAAAACTCAAGAAATCCATGTAAGATTCAATTTCAATCAAATTTATTGGAAGGATTTTGATTCCCTCCAAAACTTTTCTCTTCTTTCAATCAAATTATTTGAAGTAAAATCATAAAGAAAATAAAAAAAATTGAATATTTGGTTTCCTTCCAAAATTAAAATTAATAATATTTATATTTTTTGGTAAAAAAAATAAAAAATATTCGGAGATATATTTAAGACAATTTAACATTTTTGAAAAAAAATATTATAACTTTATTAGTTATATTTTTATTTAAATATAATTTTTAATATATTTATGACGTCATGATTTGATTCCAGTTCAACACAATAGTTGAACTGGTGACGCATCCACAAAATTCCTCTACCGATTTACTCACCGATCTAATTTTTAAAACATTGAATTGCCTACCATCAGAATTTGGAAAGAGAATGTGAAAGGTTAATGAAAAGGATAATTTTTTCACTGAAAATCAAGATTTCATGCATTTGTAATTTTTACTATTTCATGTATCAATATTATATTATTTTAATGAACTCCACTACTCATATTTATTACTAATGTCATGTTTACATATATAATTATAAACATACAGTCATCAAAGTATTATTGCTAAAATAACATTGCTACAAAAAATAAATAAATAAAAATAATGATAATAATAAATTAATTAAAAAAAATTATACTAATCCTGGCATTATTGCTTGGATAGACAGTTGGGCCCATGAGTCTACAAGCATGATATAGGGTAGTTGGTCAGTGTCAATCCATCCAGTGCGAGCCAGGTAATGTAGTCGGCGACTTATACCTTTATAAGTCTTTTTCACACTCACATAAACAGTTCCATGCAAACCACTTAAGTAATTAAAAGAGCCATTACTATTCATGTTTTAAATAACAATGGTCTGTATTAAAGAATATGAACTGATATATTGATGAATAATAATATTAAAAGTTTAAAATGTTAATAAATCAAACAGTCTGATATTTAAAACCATATTATTATTATCATTACATTACAAATCATTCCAACATCACAAAACATCTTAAATTAATGGACAAAGAGACACTGTTTGTCTTGGCTCCTAGGAATCTCTAACCCACCTCTTCTCTTTATAAATTACAGTCCCTTCTCTCAATTTCTCTTATCTCACAGTAGAGCTGAGAAACATATCATTCATGGCTGCTCAACATGGAAACTCGTTAAGGGTCTCCATAAACAACACAGTCTCTGTACACCCCAAAACTTTGCACCCTCCACAACTTCTCAATCTATCAAATTTAGATAGACAGTGTCCAATTCTCATGTACTTGGTTTTCTTCTACAAACCATCATCTAATGCTGACCAAAATCAAAACTTTTCTGTTAATGATGTTTTCGGTAAGCTCAAAACCGGCTTAGAAGAGACCCTGTCGGTCTGGTACCCAGCTGCAGGCAGGCTGAGCTTGAATCCGAACAATGGAAAGCTCAATATATGGTGCAATAATGGTGGTGCAGTTCTAGTTGAGGCGGCGACCCAAGTTACAATCTCAGAGCTGGGAGATCTCTCTCAGTACAATGAGTTCTTTGAGAATCTTGTTTTCAAGCCTGTTGTCAATGAGAATCTCTCAGAGATGCCTCTGGTTGTTGCTCAGGTTAGAATATTTTCTTGAATTTAATGGGAAAGAAAAAGGATAGAAGAATTATGTATGGTTCTGTTTGTTTCCATAGAGAATCATCATATTTTGCAAGACATTCTTTTTTAGTTCACAAGAAATTTTCTTCCATATATATATATAGCAAAATTCACTTCTCATTTCTCCCCCTCTTCAAAACTACTAGCATAGAATTGATCAGACCCTTTTAGATTAACTCCCTTCTGACTCTTGAATCATTCACCACTAACTCATCTACTAAAAGTTTAAATTGTTATATCTCGGATAACTTTATTATTTATATCTTCAATACATGCAATAGATGTTTCCATAACATGGAGATGTGATATGTTAATGTTGTCATGTGTTTTCGTTGTGCTCAACTTACTTTTCAACAGTTTCTAAATTAGGATTTTCAATTTCACAGAGAAATTTGTCTTATTTCACAGAAAAATTTCGTTCGACTCAGAAAAATTTGCTCAACTCAGGGGCTACTTATAGTTAAAATTTGAAATTTCTGTACATTTTTTGTGAAAATTTTTGCATCATATTCAAATGCTTGCAATGAAATATATTTTCATTTTCCTTTCTTTTCTTTCACTTTCTACCACTTAAAAAAAAAAAAAAAACAATATTGTATTGTGTGTATCATGCCTTTTTTTTGTCTACAATATGGTGTTTCACGGCACTAGATCATTTATACCTAAAATTCTTGGTATCATGTACCCAATGTACTCTTGATCACATAATGCCGTGAAATTCTTGAATTTTAAGATTTTCTCCATACGTATGTGCTTCCCATGCCATCCATATATATGTTTGAGAAGCTCTTACCATTTAATAACATATGGAGCCAAAAATGGAAAATATGAAGTAACTAGTAGTCTATCTGTTATGATCTTCTTTTTCATGAAATGGTGTTTAGGTCACAAGATTTGGTTGTGGAGGCTACTCTTTGGGTATAGGCACAAGCCACTCTTTGTTTGATGGACCAGCAGCATATGATTTCTTATGTGAATGGGCCTCTCAATCTAATATGAAAATGAAAGCAAACCAAGCTCTTGAATTGCATAAACCAGTGCATGAAAGAGGGAGATTGTTAATGGCTAGTAATCATCAAGCCCCAATAGAAGAAACTAAAAAATCGAATCCAACAATAAGGGTTGCCGCCATAGATCATCTATATCAGTTGATAAAAGAGGCGGCTCGTGATCATGATCAGAGAAATCATGAAAATTATGTTCTTACAACTTTTCATCTAAGTGGTGCAATGATACAAAATTTGAAGCAGAATGTCTTTGGTGACAAGAGAGGAAGCTTCTCTTCCTTTGAGGTTGTTGCAGCTCATCTTTGGAAGGTATAATTTCTCAACTGTTTTAACTTTCTCTCTTGTTTGTTTATTTTTCTCACACAATAACCGAGTTCAGTTTGATACCTATTTCATGTGGTATGGTAGATCTCTAACCTAACATATAATACTTATTACACACACACACACACTTAGGTTTTAGGATTTTAAATGACATTACCGGTGTAATCATATTGAGAGTATCAGTTAATATATTGAGAATCGAGTGATACAATCGTGAATGTTTTAAAATAATAATAATAAATAACTCTATAAAAAACAAACTGATCATATCAATTGTAAATAGTCTATATTGGTTGCGAATTGAGTCATAAATCGACTACAAACCAATACGTATCAAAAGCTGGTCAATACATATCAATTTTCATTCTCAGCAATTTGGGTTATATTGGGATTGAAAGGTTAAAAACTAACCATTTTATTTGGTTGGTTTTGGAGTTCTTAAAAATAATTTTTAAATTCTCAATTCGTACTTTAGTTTCTTGTTGAATTTTGTTAATATTTTAATTTTTTTAAAAAAATTAATTTTAAAATTTACTTAAACTAGATACACTTTAAAAGTACAAAATTTGTGGAAAAGAAAAAAAAAAAAACCTTAAAAATTTCACTAAATATAAATAAAAAAATACAAAAAAATTAATATATTTTTGTATTTATTGAATTATTTTTACATTTTTTCATTAATATTTTACTTTAAAAATATATTTAAATTAGGTGCATCTAAAAAATTGGTTAAAACATTATTAAAAAAAAAAGTTCACAAAAAACAAAAATTTCAAAAACTATTTTTGAAAACTCAACATCAAACAGATAATAATATTAATTTTGCTCTTTAATTTTTTTTTATGCTATATCAATTTAATCTAATTAAGAATGTCTGTTAAAAAATTGAACAAAAACTAAAAACTAAATGATCTATTAAAAAGGTTATGAACCATATTTGGGCATTAACCCATCAAGGGAGCTTCCATTTGCACACTATCTCTTTTCTCAGTTTACATCATTTTTTCGATCAAATTCAACAATGGAACAAAAATTGATTGTTCAGATATTAATTATCGAACATAAATTAATTGTTTGAATATTAATACCGAACTGAGTTTTCGTTTGGCAGTTAATATCTAAATCATAAATTTTTATTCAATAGTTGATATCCAAATGCAAAAGTGGTGTGAACTAAGAAGTTTTGCGGTGTGTAAATAAGAGCTCACACCACTCAATCACTTTTAATGGGAGAAATTAGACTATTTTGTCCCTTGATTTCAATCTAATTTTTAAAAAGTATGGTTCTTGTTTTCAAAAAACACTTTTTAGAAAATTTTACTTTCTTGTTTTACGTGTTTTTTTATTTTTACTGAATTTTTTTAATATTTTAAGCAATTTTTTATACTTTTTAGACATACCTAACATAAATATACCTAAAAAGTAAAAAATTTGTGAAAAAAACCTTTTAAAAATTCACTAAATACCAAAAATACAAAAAAAAATACGAGAATTTAGTACATTTTTTTTATATTTTTATGTATTTATTAATTTTTTAAAATATTTTTTCACAAAGTTTTTACTTTTTGGATGCGTCTAAGTAAGGTGAATCTAAAAAAGTAAAAAAAATGTTTAAAATTTTAAAAATATTCACTAAAAACAAAAAAACACGAAAACCAAAAAACTCAATTTTCAAAAAACTTAATCCAAAAAACTCAAACCAAACACACTGATTATTAATTAGACTATATTGACAAAATGTAAAAAATTTAATAAGCCCCATTTTTGAAGAAATGTTTTGGTTAAAATAGCTAAAATGCCATATAGAAGTTTTTAAATTTTTTTTTTTTAAAAGGTTAAATGCAAATACACCTCCTAAGATTTGCTTAAAATACGATTTGCTTCTTATGGTTCTAGAAATTACATTGCCTTCGAGTTTTTAATTAAGTAATAAATGACTATTTTTATTAATAAATCATTAAGTTGATTAATAGTTTTAATGATATCAAAAATTTATTTCAATTAATAATTCAAGTTATTTTGTCATTGCATATATAGAAGAGCAATTAAGAATTTCATTCTTTCAGCTAATTTTGTTAAATAAAAAATCCTGATCATTGGGAATTTGTAATTTTTCAAATCACAGAGAGTAATCTGTATTTTAAGTAAATTTCAAAGGGGGTATTTGTAATTTACCCAAAAAAGAAGTCAAAATGTCACATCTAACACATCAATTAATTACTTTTTCTCTCACAACCATCTATTCAACTAGAAAAATATTTCAAACACACTAAGACTTCGTTTGGGAAGCAAAAGTTGAGGCTTTTTTTTGGCTATTTTTGCCACAAAAAACAAAATAGGCTTTTTAGCCTAATAAGGCAGAACATCACATTCAACCTATAATCATTACATTCTTTCTCTAAAAAAAAACCAAAAAAGCCTAAAGTTTTTCCCAAACCAAGATTTTTAACCCCAGATTAAAATAGTTAAAAAAACCAAAAGGTCAACACACTTCCCAAACAAATCCTAACTTTTTTTTTTGTCTTATAAAAAAGTTAAAAAATTACTTAAAAAAAACCAAGTTACCAAATGGGCTCTTAGTTGGGGGCATTATGAACACCTGCATTCAATCCAATCAGTTGGTTGTGTGTAAATTAGGATTGTAAACCAGCCTAGTCGAACGTTTGCAAGGCTAGAACTTTGCTCAATAGTAAGGCCTCGTTTGGGAACAAGTTAATTTAATAATTTTTTGGTTATTTGACTAAAAAAAAAAAAAAAAAAAAAATATTTTGTATTTTTTTTTTTTTTTTTAAAAAGAAAAAAAAAAGTAGAGAAAGAATTTTTTGTTTTTTTTTTTGGTTTTTTTTTTTTTTTTTATTTTTTTTTTTTTTTTTTTTTTTTTTTTGAACTATTGCCCTAAGTCAGTTTGAGGATTGTTAATATTGATTAAGCTTGAGCTTAACTTGAAACTCGATAATAAATTTTTTGCTATTATTTATATTATTTAAATATATAAACGATATATTTATTATTTAAATAAATTATAAACGAACCAACTTATTTGAGTTTGAACTTGGCTCGTTTATTAAATGAACTTAAAAGTCTAACTTAAGTTCATTTATTTATTTAACAATTGGGTTGAAAATGAGCTGATTCGAGCTGAATAATAGGTTGTATAAGTTTAATTTATTTACATAACAAGTCAATTTTGAATGAGCTTTTAATTAATTGAACACAAGTTGAGTTCAAGTAACTTGATTTTTTATAGTATATATAAGCTTATTGAACCAAGTAACAAGTTGTTGAAACTTGACTTGAAAACTTAACGAGTTTAAAATTATATTCATGTTTGGCTTATTTACGTAACAAATTAATCTCGAATAAGTTTTAAACAAGCCGAACACATGAGAGTAGCTTGGTTTGTTTAACACTCCTAATTAACAAATTGAGCCACCCTTACCAAGCCGAGCGGAGCATACGAGCAATTCATTTGCAATGCTAGTGTAAATATATGTTTTTATTATTATTATTATTATTGATATAAAAAAAAAAAAATAGAGAATTTATTGATGAAAATCAAATATATGTTAAATGCATATGTTGAATCATATATACCTGTTGTTGGATATCAGGCAAGGACAAAGGCTCTAGGACTGAACAAAGACAGAGCAGTGTGCTTGCAATTTGCAGTGGACACAAGGAACAAAATGGTTCCACCACTCCCAAAAGGTTTCAGTGGCAATGCCTATGTGCTTGCCTCTGTTGCTTCCACAGTTAGAGAACTAGAAGAACAAAGCCATGAAACAGTAGCTGAGAAGATCAAGGAAGCAAAGAACTCAGTCACCGATGACTACATCAACGCGTATATCGAGGCACTCGAAGGAGGAGGAGGAGGAGGAGGAGGACAGGCTACTCTGCCTCCATTGAAGGAACTCACACTCATTTCTGATTGGAGAAGAGTTCCATTTCACAAGATTGATTTTCTTGGTGGTTGTGAAGAAGATTATGAAGTTGGTTATGCAACCCCTTTGGTTCCTCCACTCCCACAGGTTGCTTACTTGATGGAGAATCCTCATGAAACTAGTGGCATTGATGTGAGGATTGGTTTGATCCCAACAATGCAAACTGTTTTCTCAAATTACTTTCTCAGGAATATTGTGCAATAGACTCAAATAATGTCATTTGAATGTCTCTCTTTTTAACACAGCTATTATGGGTTTTATGTTATAGGTGGTATATGGGAATGTGGTTAATTAGATAATGATTTTCAATTATTAATATTACAATGAGATTTCTCAGTTAGTTTTCCCCCCCTTTTTTTTAAATGCCATTATAGGAAAAAAATAGGAAATGTTGGGGCAGAATGAGTAGTTTAAGAGGGGGTACAAATCCTTTGTCCCAAATCCCCTCCCTCTGTCCAAATGCATTCCTAAGTATAGAATTTTATTTCGCAATTTTTATGTCTCGAGATTTTTATACGATTCAATGATTCAGAATGTATTGAAACAGAAGAATAGATAATCATTCATCAATAATAATTAAGTGAATGGCACTCATCATCCATCAAAACATCTCTCCATTTTTTATGGAGAGAACCTTCCATTCACTAGACAACCTATTTTCAAGTGAAACTTTTTTCAAATTTGTTGAATTCAATAAACTAAAAAGAAAGGGTTAGCAACATCATTAAGTCCTTAATGCATTGTGGGGCAATTACTTAGATATGAAGAAAAGGAGTACTTATGATATGCTTGAATCTAAAAGTTAATCAAGGAAAGGAACTAGATAATCAAATCAAAAATGATTTTTTTGAAAAATACTATATTCATTTTTTTCTTCTTGTTTTTCATCCCAATGAAATAAAAGCAAATATAGTCCCTCCCATTTTATTTTCTTTTCGCTTTTCTTTATTTTTCCTTTTAACCAATAGAAGTTCCAAACGTAGCCTTGTTTAAAGGATTTACTTGCTAATCACTATAACAAATAATAAATAAATAAGAGGCAGAAATAAATTAAAAAATAATTGAACTACAAGGTCTCTTTTGTGAATTTTTAAAGAACCTAGATATAATAGGATGAGACTATTTACAATAGCCAACAGAGTTGTTCTCAAAACCTAGATGCTCTAAGTTCACTTGAACTACAAGGTTTTTTTGGTTAATTTTTATGATCGAGTTCAAGCACGATAAGTTTTCTCATTAATTTGGTAGGTGAAAACAAGATTGACTTACTGAATAATGTATTGTGTAAAGCATGGTGGACTAATCCAATTCCTATGCACCTACAAGGAAGCACCCAAGAAACAAACTCCTGATTAAGTTATTCAGAATAATTTGACAAAATCAAGGATTGAATGATACTCCATTTTGATTTAAGATTCACTTAGCAAACAGACATTTATTAGGGAATGTTTACAAATTAATGTTTCCTTGTCCGTCAAAATTTCCGTGTACAAAGTGTTTTGTAATTATTTGAACTATAAATGAATTAAGCTACTTTAGCTTAACTTGTATTTGCTTGTTAAAAATTTGTTTAAAATCAACTCATTATATAAATAAGTTAAGCTTGAATACAATTTAAAAGTCATTAAATTTAGATTCAAAGGGAACAAACTACTAATCAGTTCGACTCAATTACATGCAGAAATTAAGTTATTAAAGTTCGACTCATGATTAGTATAATTAAACCCGTTTGAGATCTACTCCAAAGGTAAACAAGTTGAACTTGAATATATTACAAAGGAGCACCCAAGAAACAAACTACTGATTAAGTTATTCAGAATAATTTGACAAAATCAAGGATTGAATGACACTCTATTTTGCTTTAAGATTCACTTAGCAAACAGACATTTATTAGGGAATGCTTACAAATAAATGTTTCCTTGTCTGTCAAAATTTCCGTGTACAAAGTGTCTTGTATTTGAACTATAAATGAACTAAGCTACTTTAGCTCAACGTGTATTCACTTGTTAAAAATTTGTTTAAAATCGACTTGTTATATAAATAAGTTAAACTTGAATATAATTTAAAAGTCATTAAATTTTAAATTCAAATGGAGCAAACTACTAATCAATTCAACTCAATTATATGCAGAAATTAAGTTATTCAACAAGACAGATCAGCGGAGCAGACTAGCAGATCAAAAGGCAAAGCCCATCTCAGACTGCACACAAAAGCAGACCAGAAGCAAGCATCTCCTAAGTTGAAGCATCACCTCAGACTAGCAACAGATCCGTTGAAGCAGATTAACAGACCAGATGAAGCAGACTAACAGAGCAGATCAGTTGAAGCAGATTAACAAATCAGGAGAAGTAGGAAAACAAATCAGTTGAACCAGATCAGTTGAAGCAGATAAACAGATCAGTTGAAGTAGGTTAACAGATCAACTCAGATGAAGCAGATTAATAGCACAGCAGCAACCACCACCACTAATTCCACACAACTACATCACTGCCCTCACCAGCACACTCTTCCTGCAGCTAACACAGCACTACAGACTTACTTCAAATTTGCACCAAACCACAGCACACTCTTGATGATCACAGAGATATCAACCAGCCCACGCTCACTACGTAGCATCATGAAACACCCCTGGATCCACCTCCCAAGCAAAATCTAATGTGCTCCAAATTAAAAATGAAATCATGCACAGAGAACCTGCAATCCTTAAATACCTCCTTAAACCAAACAGCCATTCTAACCTTAATCAAATCAGAAACACCCTCCCCACTTGGGGCAACATCTCGAAATAAGCACTCATTGTGATGGTTCCATAGAGACCACACAACAACAATAGGAAGAGCTTTCCACATCATCCTCACATTTTTCCTAAACCTCACCCCTGCCCACCAGTCAAGAACAGCTTCCACTGAATCTGGCAAAGCACCTTGGACATCCCACCACTTTAGCATTGCAGACCACACACTCCAAGCCACTTGGCATGACAATAACACATGGTTAAGTGACTCAACCCTAGATTTGCACAGGCAGCATACTGAGGATGCATTAGCATGCAGTACACCAATCCTGGTAAGAAACTCTGTAGTCTTTAATTTCCTTTCCAAGCAAGCCATCCAAAAAATTGAACTCTAGGTGGAATGTGTTTTACCCAAATCCTTTTACTAATTGGACTGAAGCTGCCAAAACCATCAGCTATAAATCTATACACTGATTCAACTGAAAAACTCCCTGTTTTTGAAGCAATCCAAACTAGTGTATCTTCTTCAAAGTTCCTAATAACGGAGCCTGCCTCTAGCTGGTTTTTCAATCTGATTGCCTTCATACTGTCCCAATCATACAATTCCCTTCTAAACTGGAACACCCACTCACCAGCATCCACCTTCCTTTCCAGCATAGCAGCTAGAGTCTCACCCTTTTGACCTGCCAACCTATACAAGAGTGGGAATTCATCTTTGAGACATAAGTTGTCACACCATTTATCCACCCAAAACTTAACTCTATGGCCATTCCCCACTTTCACCTTACAATTATTCAGAAAGAACTCCACCAGACTACCACTCTGATCAGATCCTGATAATATGTCCTTTCACATTTTAGAAAACCTACTAATAGGGCTAACAGGAGGGCTCCAACTCCCCTCCTCTAACCTATATTTGCTACAAATGACTCTCCGCCACAAAGCTTTATTTTCAACCCCAAACCTCCACCTCCATTTTAACAAAAGGTAATCATTAACCTCCTTAACTCTCCTAACCCCCAAACCGTCTTGCTCCACTGGTTTAGCTACTTCCTTCCATTTTACTAAGTGAACCTTCCTCTTCAATTTAGATCCACCCTAGAGCAAAGAAGCCTGAATCTTGACCAGGTCTCTGGCTACCCCTAGAGGCAATTTAGACAATGACAAATAGTAAATGGGCAGAGAGGACAGAACAGATTTAATTAAAGTAAGTCTCCCAGCAAATGAAAGTAATTTCCTTTTCCAGCCTGCTAATTTGCTTCTAAACTTGTCCAATACAGGTCTCCATGTTGCTATTCTACTTGGGTTAGCACCCAAAGGGAGTCCAAGGTACTGAAATGGCAGAGTTCTTACCTTACAATTTAACACTAAAGCAAACTCAAACATCTCTTCATCTGGAACACACACTCCACTAACTATACTTTTGTGGTAGTTTATCTTTAGACCTGATAGCATCTCAAAACACCTCAGAATCTTCTTAAGATTTCACACTTCCCGAACATTGGCGTCACACAATATTAGTGAATCATCTGCAAATTGAAGGTGAGTAAGATCCACCCCACCTGAGCCAATCTTCACCCCTTTTATTAGCCCCAAATCCAACGCTCTTGACATTAAAATGCTCAACCCCTTTGCAGCTATATTAAACAAGAAGGGGGACAAGGAATCCCCTTCTCTAAGTCCCCTATGTGGACTGAATTCCTCAGTAGGAGCTCCATTGACAAGCACAGAAAATCTTACAGAAGTAATACACACCCTAATCCACTCCACCCATTCTCCTCCAAACCCAAAATTTTTCATCGTTGAGAATAGAAACTCCCAATTTAGTGTGTCATAAGCTTTCTCAAAATCAAGCTTTAAGATCAAACCTCTCTTCCTAGATTTCTTTGAACTATCCACAACCTCATTAGCCACCAACACACCATCTAGAATGTTCCTTCCTCCAATAAATGCTTATTGATTCTCACTAATGATCTGAGGGATGACTGCCTTCAACCTTGAGGATAAAACTTGAGTGAGGATTTTATACAATGACCCAACCAAACTGATAGGTCTATAATCAGCTAAACCCATAGGATTCTCCTTCTTAGGGACCAAAGTAATGAATGAACTGTTTATCCCTCTAACCAGCTTACTGTTTTTATGAAATTCAGCCATGAAAAAAAGCACATCAAACTTCATTACCTTCCATAATTTCTGAAAGCATGCCAAGTTAAACCCATCTGGGCCTGGAGCCCTGTTACCATCACAGCCCTTAACAACACTCCATATCTCTTCCTCAGAGAATTCTGCTTCCAACAAATCAAAATAGGGGCTTTCCCTCACTGATTGGAAAGGTCCCTCCAATATAGGCCTACACTTCCAATCCTCAGTAAATTGTTTTTGAAAATGAGCTAGGACCTCTTGCTTAACTTTGCATGGATCATCAAATACCACATCCCCAATGGATAGAGAGTTAATTTCATTTCTCCCCTGTCTACACTTAACTATTACATGAAAATACCTTGTGCTTTTATCCCCATTCAAATTCCAGTTGAGTCTTAACTTTTGTAACCACAACCAGTCCACCATTCTAGTTAACCTGCAAGCTTCAGCTCTAGCCTCCCTTGTTCTAGCTTTTTCTTCCTCTTCAAGCTCCATTTCTTCTGCTGCCAGATCAAACATATGAAGTTCATCCTCTACTTGCTTCAACTTAGTATTCACATTACCAAAACCCTCACTATTCCACTGTTTAAGTGCTATTTTTAACCCTTTCAGCTTCTGAAATAATCTAAAACCAGCCCATCCCTCCACCTGCTGCTCCTTCCACCACTTTTCCACAAAAGGTAGGAAATTAGTATGTAGAGTCCAGGCATTTATAAACCTAAAGGGTCTAGGGCCCCAATCTCTCTCATCTTCCATTAAAAGTAGAGGGCTATGATCAGACATAACTCTAGGTAACCCCCACAACTTCAGATTGAATGATTCCATCTATTTTGGATCCGCTAAAACCCTATCAATTTTGCTTTATTTCTCCCCTTCCCTGGCATTACACCATGTATACCTTCTACCCAATAGAGGCAAGTCATTCACCTCACTTTTATCAATAAAATCATTCAATTCCTTCATACCCTTCTCCCTCCTAGAACAGCATTTCCTCTCACCAATATTTGTAATTCCATTAAAGTCCCCCCCTATACACCAGGGATTAGAAAACTAATCTTTAGCTTCAAAAGACATTCCCACAGTTTCCCTCTCTGACCCACTTCATTGGGTGCATACAAATTAATTAAGACACATTCAAAGGAGAAGAATAAAGTACTTGAGAGAAGAATGAATCTTCTATTACAACAGCAACTTAATACCTGAAACACACCTGGATCCCATATGCATAATAGGCCACCAGCAGATCCTTCAACATCCACAGTCATGAATTCCAACCTATCCCTAGCCCAGAGTTCCTTAATCTCCTTTTCTGACAAAGATGCCTTCTTTGTTTCCTGGAATAGAACAACATGCTCCTAATTAAGTGCTCCTATTCAAGTCCCATGTAGTAACAGGAGAATGTATGGTTGCTGTATGCTGGGTGTATTCATCATCAGAGGGCAATGTGCTCCTATCTTCAGAGGTCTGGTTGTATTCTGGGTGTCTTGTTTTTGGTTGTTCTCTGGTTCCTCTGCTCTCAAAGGTTTTTGGGGCTGTTTAATCTGGTTTGATCTGTGATTGCTGTGTGAATACTCAAACACCAGATTGAAGACAGCAGCGATTAACATTAGCAATCAGCAACACCTCTGCTCTTTTTGTTGGTTTAGTCTTGTTTTTCTTGCTTTTCTTTGTTTGTTGGTTTCTCGCCAACTAGGAGGTTGGAACTTGTTCTAGCTCCAAACTCCTCTTTATTGATGTCTTCCATTGTACTTTGTACATGCTTCATCAATAAAGTTTTCTTTGCCGATCAAAAAAAAAAGTTCGACTCGTGATCGGTATAATTAAACTTGTTTGAGATCTACTCAAAAGGTAAACAAGTCAAACTTGAATGTATTTTCAAGCTTGTTAAGTTTTCAAGTTAAACTCAAACAACTTGCTACTCAACTCAACTTAGTTCAATTATACCCTTAATCATGATAATTTGAGATCAAATCATTGGACAAATTAAAATAAAAATCAAGGAGAGGGAGAGAGAAGGGTTGAAAATAGTCTAAGTTCTAGAATTGAATTACATGAATCATCTCAAGAACTGGGACATGGCAAAAAAACCAATTATATGCTATGAAAAACAAATGATAAAAGTATGAGTACTACTAAATCAAACAAAAAAACCAAATCAATGGTCAAGCTAAAAAGAAAAGGAGTCAGAAAGAGATCATGAATGTCCCCAAGCATTTGAAGCTGCAAACACATCAAAAACAAAAGTTACAAAACACGAGTTAGTTGAAAGATTCTAAAACATAAAAAGCTTATTAATGATACTTTGTAGATGACAAAGTCTAAGCAATATAAAGTTAGATTTTAGATTTGGTACCTTCTCTTGAGATGGTCCAGTCCTTGTCCTGGCCAAGAGCCCAAAAAAAGTATCCACCTAAGCTCCGGGCCAGTGCAAATCGGACCTTCAACTTCACGGATCCGACATCATCATATCCGACCCATGACCCACCAGCATAAGAATAGAAACAACTACTCTGTTTGTCAAACTTGACAGTTGCATTATTTTCAGTGTTAAAATCCAGAATTTGAGAATAAACCAATACCCCACCTCCGGGACCTGGACCAACTGCAGGTGCTCCAATTCCATTCACTTTCGGGTCTTGGAGCGTCCATGTTCGACCATATAACGGTAGGCCCATAACTAGCTTTTTGGGCGGTACACCAACTTGGATCCATGATTGAATTCCAAAGGTAGTGCTAATATTACTATTCGGGTCAAATAGGGCTGAATGCTCACCCGTGACCGGTTCCCATGACCCGTGGTAATCGAAGCACATTGGACTAACCCAATCCACATATTTACGTATAGTGTTTCCCGGGTATGTTCGGGCCTTGCCCAGTAGGGTGATCTTTGAAGCATAATAAACTGCTGAGGTCAGAAGAAGGCGAGTTTTTTTAGTGGCCTTTGCTTCCTTTTTTAAGGTCTTTCGCCATTGCTTGTACAGTAAAGCAAGGTGAAACATGTCAGTATGATTTTCTGGGAACTCCCAATCCAGGTCAACGCCATCAAAACCATATTTTCGAGCTACTTCAATAGTGGAATTAATGAAAATAGCACGGGTCGACTCGTTGCTAGCCATTTTAGAAAACACAATTGGGTCATTACCACCTCCTCCTATGGATAGTAGAGTTTTGACTGGTGGGTTCCGGCCACAAAGCGCACCCGTGAACTCTGGGAGCTTTTCTTGGTCAAATGTTGTAATATTGAGCTTGTAAGTGGCGGGTTCAGGTAAGAGGAAGGCATAGTAAATGTGGGTGAAGTACGATGTGTCGATGGAAGATGCAGGAAATCCATTGCCCGATGGCCAATAAGCAGCTTTGATTCCCCGGGGCGGAGGAAAAGGATAAAATGGATACGGATTTGGTGACAAATAGCCTAGTGATTTAGGGGCCGGTATTGCTGGAGAGATTGAATCACAATCCATGATGGTTATACAAAAGAGTGCAAGAACTATAAGTGATGTCAATTTTTTGATAGCCATGGATGGGATTGTGAGCTGTGAGAGTGCTATGACTTTGGTTCAATTTGACATTTACATGAGACACACACACATATGTAGAATGCATAATCTTTGGTTGCATCAACATTCTATGTTGTTTTTGGATGGTTGTGTTCATGGTCTATTGGGTTTGGATTGAGCAGGACAGCATAGTTTCAAACTAATAGAAAAAACATGGTCACTATCTAAAAAGAGAAAAAAAAATTGTTCAAAAATATATATATTAAAAAATCTAATCAAATAAAACAATAAACAAACTACCTCTTGTTCAGAAAAACTCTTTTAAATATAGCCAAGAGATACGAAACAGTTTCTAGGTGTCACAGTACTTTGTTTTGGATGCTTCTCAAAAAAAACTTTGGATTCATAGTAAGCACAACTCATAATTTAGTCATTTTGTTTTGTTAGGTTTGTTTTCTCAAAGATTCAATTATTGCAATTGTTGTTGTTCAAAAAAAAAAAAAACTTATTGCAATTGTAAAAGTTGAGACAGGAGTCAACTAAAGTGGAATTAATTTGTTGTGTATACAAAAACCATCTTTCAATCTAGAAAATGCCAAAGTTAATTGACAAAAAGTGGAAATGGTTCTTACAAGAAGTTTATGTATTTTTGTTTTTATTTTTTTGGTCAACTACTACCACTCCCTGCATCCCTTTCTCCTATCTCCACCACCCTTAGCCCCTCTCTTCCCTTCTTGTGCTACTTGTAGAGGTGAGACATAGGGATTTCAAAGGTAAATGAGGGGGCTATGGGGTGGCGAGATTGGACAACAGTTGAGGGACTGTTGTGGTGGTAAGGAAGGAGTGGGGGTGGCGATTAGAGGTGGTGATTGTGGAGGTCAGAGATAGAGGATGTGTATGTATGGAGTTAAGATTTGAAAGGTAAATAGTGTAGAGAGAAGGGGGCAAAAAAAAAAAAAAAGGATACTGGGGATGATGGTATGTTTGAAAATATATGAATGTAAAGAGATAAAATGATAGTTTTAAATTTTTCAAAGGAAAACTTGGTAAAATCTCATAGCTTGAGTTCTACATATTTATTTTTGACAAAAGTGATATTTACAGATTTGTCTTTTCAAGATATTTTAAATAAGATTAATATTGAATGTAAAATTTAAAAAAACAATAATAAATTAATTTTTCAGTTAATCAAAATGGCAAAGCAATATTTTTTTAGAGCGTGAAACCGCTTTTGCCAATTTTGTATGGATAGATCTCAAATATATATATGGAATAAAAAAAAATCATCCAAAATGGACTATTGAACCCAAACTTATGACTTATTGAAATTTTAACATCATAAACGATTTGAACATATAGTTAATTTACTTCTTGTATATATCTATCTATGCAAATTATTTGAACTTATCAGTTCAAATAATGTCCCAATATTACAATGTATGTGTTTAAATTATTTTAAACCATATATCCCAAGTAAATGCATAGTATATATCTATCTGTTCAAATTATTTAAACCTATTTATTCAAATTATGTCCTAATATTTTTAATCTGCCTGTTCAAATTATTTTAAACTGTATGTCCCAAGTAAATGGCCTATGTATATCTATATGTCCAAATGATCCAAATAATTTTGACATATTTGTGTAAATTATTTTAATCTATTTGTCCAAATTATCTAAATTATTTTAATCGTGTTCAAATTATTTTATTCTAGCTATCCTACTATTTTTGCTGATTAAGGGTGTAGGAAAAAAAAAAAGAAAAAAAAAGAGTAAATTAGGGATGATAGTATATGTTTAAAAAAATATGAATGCAAAGAGATAAATTGATAATTTAAAATTTTTTAAAAGGTGTAATGAGAAAATGTGTAAAGAAATAAAATTTATGGGGAAAGGGACACACATTTTTTTTTTTTTTGGCTAATAGTCTTGCAAACTCCTAAGCAATCTCAAGACTCTACCAAATTCTCTTCTTAAAATTTTTTCTAAAGTTCCTCATACTTAAAAGAGAGGATTATCAAGCACTCCAAACTTGTGTCAATCCTTTTAAATTACAAATACAAATTTGGTCTCTCTTTTCAAAGAGATCATTTCAAGACTTGTTCGAAATCAAGCCGTTCAAGTCCTCGATCAAGCCTCTTTTCTCCAAGTTTCTCCTTTAGAAGACTTGAAGAAATTCATCAACTTGCCTAGTTCAACAACAAGCTTCTACAACCGTTAGATTGCACCCTATTTCGGAGATTGAATTAGAAGATCCACTCTTTTGTAATAGAGCAAATTACAAATGATTGTACTCATTTATTATAATCAAATAAAATTAATTATTTGTACATTAATTTCGTGTCTTAATTACAGGATATAAAATTTGTGTTTACAAATTTTAACATACCCAGTGGAACCTCTCTGCTTCTCATCTCTTTCTCCTAAATCATTTTTCCAAAGCCTTGTTTGATCAAGCATAATGGCTTCAAAGAAAGTTCAAACTGCTTCGATTAATAAGAATGCCTACAAGAATGTTGTTGTCACGACCAGCAACAACATCACTTCTATGGGTCTAATCACCCGTAGCAAGACCAACGTTACTATTGCTCTTGCCATTCATGGGGTCATGCTAACCGCCAATGCAACAAAGCAAGCGCAAGACAAGTCTCACAAATCTATCACGGTATTCACGTCTAGGGCTAAGCAAAAGGAAGTGAGGGAATAGAAGAAGCCCACTTCTATCTCAAAGGATTCTTTACTAGAAGGTGTCCCCCCACACCCAAAAACCATAGCTTTTGATGCAAACTCAAGTACAGGCTCACACTTAGGATCATCTCCTAGTAGTCTTCAACGTTCAATTTCATCGAATCACTCAGATTTCTCTCGCTCGGTGGCTATGCAAGTCATAACCACTGGCACCACTTCAGTGGAAGAACAATTGGCAACCATGGCTCATGCCATTGACAAGCTCACAAAAATCGTGGAAGAGAAAGATCTTCAGATTGTTGATAAACAAGTTAGAAGCACAAAATGTTGCCAAGGCAAGTCAAGACAATTCTCATCCACCTGGCTTTACACCACAAGCCATGTTTGTTGAGAAGGTGAACCTTACATCTAAGTCTAAGCAAGTTGTTGGTGAGGAAACTTGCCATACATCTATTGTAAGGCAAGCGATTGGTACAAGTAGTCAACTAACATATATTGTTTCTTTGTCTCTTCATCAACTCCAAGACATGATTACAAATACCATCCAAGCACAATACGGCGGGCCCCCGTAAAGCACTTTCATATACTCCAAGCCTTATACAAAGAGAATAGACATTCTTAGAATGCCTAGTGGATACCAACCTCTCAAGTTCCAGTAGTTCGATGGAAAAGGTAATCCTAAACAACATGTCGCTCACTTTGTTGAAACTTGCAACAATGTCAGGATAGAAGAAGATCTACTTGTCAAACAATTTGTTCGGTCACTCAAAGGAAATGCCTTTGATTGGTATACTGATTTAGAGGCTGAGTCAATTGATAATTAGGAGCAAATGGAACATGAATTCCTTAGTCGTTTCTATAGCACCAGTCGTATGGTAAGCATGATAGAATTAACCAGTACTAAGTAATAGAAGGACGAGCCTGTGGTAGACTACATCAACTGTTGCCATTCTCTAAGTCTAGATTGCAAAGATTGACTCTCTGAGATCTCAGCTATGGAGATGTGCATGCAAGGCATGCATTCGAGACTCCTTTACATCCTTCAAGGGATAAAACCACAAACATTTGAGGAGTTAGCTACGTGTTCACATGACATGGAAATTAGCATAGCCAACCATGGTGGGAAAGACCTTCCCATTCTTGAACAAAGAAAAGATAATACAAAAGTGAAAAAGGAAGGCAAGCCTTCTAAAGGTACCACCAAAGAAGCAATGGCGGTAACCACAGCTCCAATCAAGATTTCAACGAAAGACAAGAAAAAAGAAGAAAGAAAGAAAACACGTCCATCTCTGAAAGAACTACAAGAAAAGAAGTATCCCTCTCTTGACTCTGACGTACTAGGAATGTAAGAAAATTTACTTGAAAAGAAAGTCTTTCAACTCCCTGAGTGCAAATGCCCTAAAGAAATAGGTCATATGAAGGATCCAAAGTACTGCCACTATCATCAGATAGCTAGTTATCCTACTGAAAAATGCTTCGTGTTAAAGGAATTGCTCGTGGACTTGGCCAGGAAGAACAAAATCCTCTTGAAAATTAATGAATCAGCAGAATCCAACCATGCGACAGTTATTGTAGGACCTCCAAATTCTCCATCCTCAAAATCCAAGACAAAAATGTCACAATCTACAATCTCAACAGTGAAAGAAATTCCCAAAATCATACAGCTTGGTTCACTTGAACCTATCATTATTCAAGTTCCAAATCAAGACAAGCATGTCCATGATGGTTTTGAAGAAGTCTTAATTGTTGGAGAAAATGAAAGTTGGATTATCGTGACACGAAGGAAGTCACAAAGAAGTAAGTCCAAGACTCAACCTTTTTCACTCAAGAAAGTAGAAGGAAAGAAGAACTCTCATTGACATTCCAAGAAAAAGATGATGGACAAAACGAAGAATGAAAAGAAGATGCAACAAGTAGACAAACTTCTTGAAGAAAACTAGCATACCCCAATCATCCTACGAGACTTTTATCCCATCAGGTATTTTGGAGATGACTTGTTTGAGGTGGTTTACATTGTTTCAACCATTGAAGGAGATGTGGAACAAGTTCACCCCATTAAGGTGACGCCAAATAAAGAGGAAATTGATGTCCTAATAACCTTGAAAGAACTACCCCCACACTTCAGTTTGCGTGAAGCGTCTCAAGTCCCTTAATCTGTACAACTTGCACTTGTTCGAGTGTTAGAAGATCCTAGAAAGTATGAGTTTGTCATTAATGAGCTTGACTATCCCAAGGTGAACTCCATCACTTATGTTCCTTGTTGCACAATAATCACATTCACTGATGAAAACCTTCAACTAGGTTAAAAGCCACACAATCGCCCATTGTTTGTCTCTGGCTTTATTAGTGAACAAAAAGTTAATTGCATCCTTATTGATGGAGGCTCAACTATAAATATCATGCCAAAGTTCAATACGAAGAAACTCGGAATCCTAATTGACGAGTTAGCTCGAAGTTGTTTGGTTATTCAAGGTTTCAACAAATGGGGGCAATGCGCGATTGGTATGATTCGTTTAAACCTCACCATTGGAGAACTCACGTCCAATACTTTATTTCACGTCATAAATGCAAGAATGTCCTACAATTTGTTGCTTGGGTGACCTTGGGTCCATGGAAATGATGTAGTTGCGTTAACTCTCCATTAATGTTTTAAATTTGACCAAGGTGAAATAAAGATAGTGCTAGCAAATGACAAGCCATTTACAGAAACTGAGACTCACTTTGCTGATGCAACATTATATTTGGATTCCAATAAGATACCTGAAGTTATCCCAACTGAAATCCCTTTTGCAAGAAAAGAGAAAATGAATGAAGAAAAGCAGGTTGTGTTTGACTTCTCAAGAGAAGACGCATCAAGTAACAAAAAAACACCTAAGGTTGCGTCACCACAAAAATAGTCTTTATCCTCAAAAGGCCATGTAATGACAAAAGCCTTCAAGTATGTACTAAAGTCTCAACGGAAAGGACAGTTGTCGTTTGAAGAAATCACGGCATCCGCAAAAGTTAGAGGAGACCTTCCCTACAATAAAAAAAGACCTACAGCTACTAAAAGCAGATGCAACAATACCAATTCCACAGGTGGAATTGTCAAGCCTAATTAAACCTCCACTAAAGGGATTTGTTAGGCTTGCACAAAATTCTATCGAACACGGCTCCTTACCTGAAAGACGAATGAAATGGTTTGATCCATAAGCTCACAAGCTTCTACCCAAGTCAGGTTATGACTTTGCTAATCCCTCATCACTGGAAGAGTTAAGTCCTGGACTTACAGGTGAGAAAGTTCATGGTCTCAATGAAACTCAGAAAAAGTTAAGGCAATAGGGGTACAGGGTGAGCCCTCCAAAGATTGAAGTCGAATTCAAGCCAATTAAACCCATTCGTATCTCTGCCAAGAGAAAAGGAAAAAATAAAGACGTACAACATATCATTGTAGAAGAACTGAATGAAGACAAAAGTCCGAGCCCAACTCCTTAAGTCTCAATGTTTGACCGCATTAAAGCTCATACACCTCGAACCTTAGTTTTTAATAGGTTGAGCACTGTTGATAAGACAGATGAAAGTACAACTTCTCAACCTTCAATTTTTAATAGATTAGGCACTACTAAGGAAGGAGATGAAAACAAACTTCTTGGTCACGAAAATTCATTTTTACTCGACTTGGCGATATGAATACATCACCTAGAAAAGGCAAGAACAAGAGAAGCACAACAACAATTGAGTTGAATTCTACAAAGGAGGATAATGAGACTCAAAGTTTGATTCTTTCTCGCATGAAATGCATGACGTCACTTGAAGTTAGTATTGAAGGTCCACTTAAGGTCAAAAGGCACACTATCATACTAACTGGAGAAATTAAGACTCAAGCAAAAAATAAAAGGGAAGAAGAAATTGAACATGTTGCTTCTCACCATGTAATAGTTGAAGAAGATTCTAGCTCAGATTCAGAGGATAATGATCTCCAAGAAGCTCTTCCAGAACTTGAAGATGGGAGGCAATCAACTATTGACAATTTGGAAGAACTCAACTTAGGAACCTTGATGAACCTCGACCAATCTTTGTGGGAACACTCTTAACGCCTGAGGAAGAAAAGACATTTTTCGAACTGCTCCTCGAATATAAAGATGTCTTCGCATGGACGTACAAGGAGATGCCCGGTTTAAGTCCAAAAGTTGTTGTCCATCACCTTGGGATCAAACATGGTATTCGACCAAAAAAAAACAAGCTCATTGATACATCAGACCTGAGCGTATCCTTAAAATGAAAGAAGAAGTCAACAAGTTAATCGAAGTTGGGTTCATACGTGAAGTAAAATATCCATCATGGATATTAAGCATGGTCCATGTAATCAAGAAAAATGGACAAATTAGATAATGTGTGGACTTTCACAATTTGAACAAAGCATGTCCCAAGAATGACTTTCCGCTTTCCATTATAGAATTAATGATAAACACAACTATCGAACACGAGGTGTTATCCTTCATGGATAGGTGTTCAGGATATAACCAAATACAAATGGCACCTAAGGATGAAGAGTGAACTGCATTTCAGACCACAAAAGGCATTTATTGTTATAAAGTGAGGCCTTTCGAACTCAAGAATGCCAGTGCCACCTATCAACGTGCCATGCAAATGATCTTCGATGACATGCTCCATATATTTGTTGAGTGCTATGTTGATGATTTGGTGGTCAAAACTAAGAAAATGGAAGATCACCTAGAGGACCTTCGTACAATCTTCAACTGGCTGAGAAAATATGACTTGAAGATGAATCCACTCAAACACGCATTTAGAGTCACGTCTGGAAAGTTCCTTGGCTTTATTGTTCGACATAGAGGCATTGAGGTTGATCAATCCAAAATTGATGCTATACAAAAGATGCCACCACCAAAAAACCTGAAGGAACTTAGAAGCCTCCAAGGTCATTTGGCATATATCTACAGATTCATTTCAAACTTAGCAGTTGATTGATGAAAAAGGAGGCTCAGTTTGCTTAGGATCAAGCATGTCAAAATGCTTTCGATAGTATTAAGAGATACTTGTTTCATCCACCAATATTAGGAGCTCCTATTCAGGGAAAAACCATTAATACTTTGCTAAAAAAGAGTCTCTTGGAGTAATATTAGCCCAAAATAACAAATAAAATAAAGAGTAAGCACTCTATAACTTGAGTCGTAGATTAACTAAAAATGAACTCAAGTACTCACCCATTGAGAAAATGTGTTTGGCTCTTGTTTTTGCTTCTCAAAAATTGAGACATTATTTCCAAGCCCATGCAGTGCATCTTATTACAAGAGCCAACCCAATAAAGTATGTCATGTCTAAGCCCATCCTCTCAGAATGCTTAGTGAGATGGTCTCTCATCTTTAATGAATTTAAGATAATTTACGTGTCAAGAAAAGCGGTGAAAGGGCAAGCCCTTGCAGACTTCTTGGCTGACCATTCCATCCTTATTGATTGGGAAATTTCTAAGAAATTCCCTAATGAAGATGTATTGTTCATAGAAGTCCTGCAACCTTGGATGATGTTCTTTGATGGGGTTGTAAGGAAGGAAGGGGCAGGAGCATGTGTCATTTTTGTTTCACCATAGAGGCACATTTTGCCTTACTCATTTATTCTTGGCAAGAAGTGCTCAAACAATGTTGCCGAATACCAAGCCTTAATCATTGGT
Source organism: Camellia lanceoleosa (assembly GCA_025200525.1). Classification (NCBI taxonomy): domain Eukaryota; kingdom Viridiplantae; phylum Streptophyta; class Magnoliopsida; order Ericales; family Theaceae; genus Camellia; species Camellia lanceoleosa. Next base: position 110,833,892 of record CM045769.1, read on the forward strand.
TTACAAATGGCAACAAAGCTAAAAATTGTTGACCTAGATGTCTATGGAGATTCAAAGTTGATAATTAATCAGCTTTGGGCAGATTATGAAGTCAAGAAAGACAACTTAGTCCCATATTTCCAATACACAACTTATCTCATAAAAAAAATTTGAGGGGGTGGTACTCGAACATGTTCTAAAAAAAGAGAATCGGATGGCTGATGCATTTGCGAATCTAATAACTACACTGGCATTGTTAGAAGGTAAACAAGTTAGTGTCCTTATATGCCAATGATGGGTATTGCCACAATTGCTAGAATGTCGCCTTGTAGAAACAAATGCAATTTCAGTACTAGCCATTGAAGTCAACGATTGGAGAATGCCAGTTATAGACTACCTTGAACATGAGAAACTCCCTCATAATCCTCGCCATAGAATTGAAATAAGACATCAAGCTCCTCGATTTATCTACTATAAGGGAACTGTATTCCGGCGATCATTTGAAGGAATTTTCCTTCATTGCGTAGGGGATGACGAAGCTCAATAAGCCATGGAAAAAGCCCATTCCGGGATATGTGGAGCACATCAGCTTGGTTCTAAACTTCACTTTCAAGCAAAAAGGATGGATTACTATTGACCTACGATGGTTAAAGATTGCTTAGACTACTCAAGCAAGTGTCAACCTTGCTAGTTTCATGCAAACATTATCCATCAACCACCAGAACCTTTACACTCGATAATTGTTTCTTGGCCATTTGATGCATGGGGCCTAGATTTAGTTGGCCCATTGGCCAAGTCTTCTGCAAGCCACTTATACATCTTGGTTGCCACAGATTACTTCTCCAAATGGGCTGAAGTCGTCCTACTTAAAGAAATCAAGAAAGAAGCTGTTGTTAACTTCATCAAATCCCACATTATTTATCGATATGGTGTGTCTCACTACATCATCACTGATAACAAAAAGCCTTTCTACAACAGTCTAATGGACAAACTTTGTGAAAGGGTTGGATTTAAGCAACGTAATTCTTCAATGTACAATGTACCTACCAACGGACTGGCAGAGGTGTTTAACAAAACTTTGCGCAACCTATTGAAAAAGGTAGTCACTAAATCAAAGCAGGATTGACATGAAAGAATTAGATAAGCTCTTTAGACATACCGTATGACACATCGCATCTCAACACAAGCCACCCCATACTCCCTTGTGTATGGTGTTGAAGCAATTCTTCTTTTGGAACAATAGATACCTTCATTAAGGATAGTTATACAAGAAGGTCACACTAATGATAAGAATACAAAACTACGCCTTGCTGAGTTAAAAACATTGGATGAGAAAAGATTAGAAGCACAACAAAAACTTGACTGTTACAAGCTCGACTCTCCAGAGCTTTTAATAAGAAGGTAAACCTCGGTCTTTTCAAGTTGAAGAATTGGTGTTGGCTGTTCGAAGACCTATCATCACTACCTATCGAACTGGCAACAAGTTCTTGTCCAAATAGGATGGTCCATACAAGGTAACCGAAGTCTACACTAATGAAGCATACAAGATTGTTGATGAAGAAGGTACAAGAGTTGGCCCAATCAATGGCAAGTTCCTAAAGCGCTATTATCCATGAGAATGTAACGCTCCTAATCGCATGAGCATAAACTGCATAATGCTCTTGGCCCATATGAAATAAAGTTGTTATAAAAAAAAATAAAATGAAAAAATTTATACTACTCCTAGCCCCGCATGAGTCTAAACTGTGAATAGCTAATAAATCAATAAACCAAATTTTTTTTTACAATAAGAGTATTTTTCTTCAAACTATAATATTTATTTCATAAATAAAGTGTTTGCTAGAACAATTATTTTATAATGAAGTACTTGGTTTCGAGCTACATTTCGTTAAAAAAGAAAAATAAAAGATAATAGGGTGAATTACACTAACGGTCCCTATAGTTTGGGCCTTGTGTCACTTTGGTCCCTGACTTTTCAATTGCGACACATTTGATCCTAAATTTTGAATATTGTTGCAAATAAAGACAATTGAAGATACCATTGCTCAATTTCAAGGACAAAGTTGTCAATTTGATAAAATATAAACTAATTTGATAAAAATAAATGTCAAAAAAATATTTTTGAATTTTTAAAAATTATTTCAACCCACTAAAGATAAAATTATATAAAATTGATAAATTTTTTAGACATTTTATTTATTTATTTATTTTACCAAATTAATTTTTATTATGTGTTTGGATAATGATCATGTAATGGATGACTGTTTTTATTTTTATTAAATTAGTTTCTTTTTTTTTTTTTTTTCCAAAAGTCAAATATGGCGACAATTTTGATATCATTATTAAACCAATCCATTAAATCAAAAAATTCAAAACTAAAAACATTTCATATATTAAATATATTGATTACACATTGGAAGTCTAACAACCATCCATTACATGTTCATCATCCAAATATATAATAAATATTAATTTGGTAAATAAAATAAAATAAATGTCTAAAAGATTTATCACTTTTATGTAATTTTATCTTTAGTGGGTAGAAATTATTTTAAAAATTCAAAAATATTTTTTTGATGTTTATTTTTGTCACATTAGTTTATATTTTATTAAATTGATGATTTTGCTCTTGAAATTAAGCAATGGTATTTTCAATTGTTCTTATTTGGAACAAGATTCAAAATTTAATGTCAAATGTGTCACAATTGAAAAGTCAGGGACCAAAGTGACACAAGTCCCAAACTATAGGGACTGTTAGTGTAATTCGCCCTAAATAATAAAATAAATCATGACAACCACGATAAACTTTGGTTCTCGCCTTGTTCAACTTTCAAGAGCTGCTCTAACTTGTTATCCTCACTTCTTATTTCCTCAGCTACTTCTATTGTAGCTTGTTTTTTCTTTAAAGTGGAAATAATGGCTCACATTTGAACTACTTCAACTTCAGCAACACTAACTGTAATCCCTAGTTGTTGTGATTGTCCATCTAAATGTTTCAACGCCTTTAACAATTATGCCTTCTTTACTGTAAGGCCAACCAAATAGGACTTCAGCAAGTGAACCTGCTCAATTCCTTCATTCTCAAGAGCTAGAGCATGAGTAACACGTTGACTGACATCCGCCAAACGCTGATCCTATAGCTCTGAAGTCATCCCTTGAGCAAACGCTGATTTCATAGAGATGTACGTAGTAGCATTTTGTACATATTTCTCAACCTGGCTTTGCAATGGAGAATAGTCTATCTAAAGCTTTGAGAGCTCATCATAAATCTCTTGGAGCTTTGGGCCCAATGGAACTTTTTGAATAGGACTTTTGCTCAATAAGCCTTTAATATGGTTATCAAGTGTTGAAGCTACTGAACGGCGAGCATTAAGGCTCATGCTTTTTGTATAAATTGTAAAAACCATAGAAGGTGCAACTTGACTCAATATAGGAGCAATAGGCAAAGAAGGGGTTTAGAGAATTGGAGTTAAGTCAAATGAGAGACAACTCTTATGACCAATCACTAAATCAAAGGCAGACGATCCATGAACTGATTCTTCATTATCTGAGAACTCATCAAGAAGTCTCATATCCTCATTCCCAGACGCCAAATCAAAGTCATCATTTGGCACTTGTTAAAACGAATTAAAGAAGAGTCATAAAAAAAATAATAATAAATAAAAAGGTAAAAGAATGAGTAATAAATTGAAATGACAAATAATATATTTTGTCATTACTGATACAACACTAGTAGCCAATGGTTGAGAAGTGCTAGGAACGTTGATAAAAAATGACTCCACGTCATTCAAAGTAGTTGTGTTCCTTCCAACAGTGCCAGTACCATATTTTCTCCCTAAGTGATGCATATTACAATCACCATTACTATAGTTCTCATCTGCTACTCCACCAAGAGTCCCATCAACACTTCCTCAAACCATTTCCTTGGTCTTAAGATTAGAATTTTGCTAAACAATTGCATTTTTCTTCGCTTTAATCATCTCTTGCTTTGGTGAAGCTAAGCATTTATTCCTTGGGATAGAATTTTCTTTGTTAGAAAAATAGCCTACATAAAGTTGGGACCACCACTCCAAATAAGCCTTGGTAGTGAAACGAGATGGGAAATCAAAATGCGCTGGTAACCTCAATACAAAATGAGTACCATCACAAACACAAGAATCCCAATGCTAAACAATGTTCTGTAAACTACCATCCCGAAGATTAACCTTAAGTTTACCTAGGATGGCTTGAATAAAACCAAATTGCCTACTAAACCTATGAGAACTGTATGGCTCAATAACCATAGCAGGCGAACTTTGCAAAGTCAAATAGCTTGAGCGAATGCTGATGAAGTATTTTAAATATGAATTAGAAAGATAACCGTCATCAACTAATTCCTTGGGATTGCCCTCGCTATATGCCAAACGGTGCAAGGTCATATCTTTGCATGATTTAAACAAGTCATAGGCTTATGATTCCTCAAAATGTTTGGCCATCCTTTCACCAACATATCTCATCATTCAGGGCTTCAGAGTAGAATCAATACTAAATTGTGTGTTGAAATACTCTACTAACCAAGCATAAACATAATGGACAGGGAAGATGGCATCGTACTTTCCAGGATCAGAAGAAAAAGCAATTCTATTTAGCCTTTTGTAGATGCTAGAAAGTATAGGAATGACAAGGCTGAATGAACGACCATGAGCCATTATACTAGCAACCTTAAACACCTCAGGTCTAATCAAGTTACCAACCCCATGGGGTAGAACAAATTTGCACAACCAACAAACAAACAAGAAAAGCTGACAAATAAGTCTCACCTTTTGCCGTACCAACAATCCCCAAGTCATTGAAGACTTTGTCCTCTTGCATAGTTCGAGACCAAGTTATGTTAATAATACCAGAAGGGTTACTAGTATCCTTAGGGCATTGAGTCTTGTTCCTTGAAGTCCGCTTGGTTGATTTATGTTACCTGACTTCCCCTTTAAACCAAAATTTATTCAGCTAGTAATCCTCAACACATTCTTTTTCGACTCCTTACAAAGCCAATGGTAAATAAGGAATAAATGACCGCAACAAACAGGAAGAAGGAAATTCTCATCCCTCATATTCCCGGCTAATTCTTGGGCATTTGGCACCACTTTATCATATATTGCACCCCTAATAGGAAGTCCACCAAGCTGACGCAAATCCCATAGCGAGATAGACATTTTGCCTATGAAAGTGTGAAAGGTATTAGTGGACGGACACCAAAGCTCACAAAAGGCTCGCATAACACTATATAGCCGGTCATACGAGAACAATAAGGCATAAATTGCATCGTAAATGCCAATCTACTATAATACCTCATAATGTTGCCCTGATATATCTTCTAACCAGTCCAAATATCCTTCACAAAATGAAGGTTCTGCTATGGCCTTGAAAATAGTGTCCCATGTCACTTTCTGGGCTTGGATGCACGCCCAAAGATAGGAAATGAGCTAAGATCCTCAATTTTCTCATGATTAGATAACTTTAATAATAAAACCCTAGAGTGTGATAGGCTTTCAACCAATTGGCATGAAGTCTCATGAGCCCATTGCGCTAAATAAAAAAAACCATCAAGGGGCTTGAACTTTAAGCCCCAAGGAAAACAGAGCGAATCAGAAGAGTAGTCCCCTTCTCAATAGCGTCACTAGAGTCCTCAAGAATGGTCAAGTATCCCTTCTTGAAAGTCTTGAAGTACACCATCACTGAGTGACAAAGCCAAACAATTAAAAAAAAAAAAAATGCATGCGTTGTGGAGAGACATATATCATATATGATCATAACGCAAGTCAAACTAATCACCTATGGTCAAATGGATGGTGGTGGAAGTGTCTACTTCACTAGCACAATATCTAGGTGACTAGCTCAATAGGCGCATTTCCCCACATAAGTCAAGTTAATCACCTATAGTCGAAAAGGTGGTGGTGGAAGTGTCTACTTCATTATCCCAATATCCAAGCAGCTAGCTCAATAGACGCATTCCCCCACATGAGTCAAACTAATCACATATGGTCGAATTGGTGGTAGCAGAAGTGTCTACTTTATTAGCTCAATATCCAAGCAGCTAGCTCAATAGGCACATTCCCCTACATGAGTCAAACTAATCACCTATGGTCGAATGGGTGGTAGCGGAAGTGTCTACTTCATTAGCTCAATATCCAAGCGGTTAGCTCAATAGGCGTATTCCCCCCTATAAGTCAAACAAATCACCTATGGTCGAATGGGTAGTGGTAGAAGTGTCTACTTCATTAGCCTAATATCTAAGTGGCTAGCTCGATAGGCGCATTCCCCCACATAAGTCAAAATTAATCACCTATGGCCAAATGGGTGGTGGTGGAAGTGTCTACTTTACTAGCCCAATATCTAGACGGCTAGTTCGATAAGCACATTCCCTTACGTAAGTCAAGCTAATAACCTATGATCGAATGGGTGGTGGTGGAAGTGTCTACTTCACTAGCCCAATATCCAAGCGGCTAACTCGATAAGCGCATTCCCCTACATGAGTCAAACTAATCATCTATGGTCAAATGGGTGGTGGCGGGAGTGTCTACTTCGCTAGCCCAATAGCCAGGTGGCTAACTTGATAGGCGCACGACCCATATAAGTCAAAATAACCAATCATGGTGAAAGGGTAGTGGGATATATTACTTAATTATTCCCACAAAAGTGTTATTCTTATAAACAACAAATAAAATGCAATCTCCAAAAGGGGTTTACCTTGACAATCGAGAAGCACAAAGTAGCAATATGGGAAGGGGAAAAAGTGTTGAGCCGTAATTATGTTGGAGAAAAAAAAAACGTTGATTTCATTGGTGACAGTATGTGTTTAAAAGCTTCTACATATGCTTGGTAAATAAAGAAATGATAATGTGTATCATACACATTCAATAGGTGCAATAAAGTTTCAACTACTAGCATTAGAAAAGCATGAATATTTTAATTGTGATATCATGCAAATTTGTTGGTGTGTAATAATATCAATGACCCATGCTATGTTAAAAAAAAGAGAAAACAAACAGATTATAATAAAGGATGTGTCCATGAGACAAGCACCAAAAAAGGAGTTTCATAAGTTTTGACTTCATAGTCTTACAAAAAGGTACACATGAGAAGTCCTGCTATCCACATTAGTATGCTAGTATGGCATAAGCAATCTCGATCTCATAAAACTAGCAGTAATGAGTACAAAGAATATACTTGGCTTGTCTTCCTCTGAAGTTATAACCCCCGGCCTTGTCTGTATACACGACTTCCAAGTGATGCAAGCAGCACAACAATAAAATGGAAGAGTGAATATTTGAGCAGCGGTAACTTGAATACACAAGATGGCTATTATAGGGCTTCTTATGTGCAGAATTAAATAAATAAAATAATAATAATAATAAACCTATTTACTACTTTCCATAACTGAATAAGATTGACCAAAGCTTACTTGGAAATTCAATCTTACACAATCATTCTATATAGGTGTACAAGGAAACCACTCCATCCCTGTTAAAATGAGAAGTGGACACCAAATACTGCATCAACTCACAAGAGCTATCAAGTGTAATCGGTCTGTCAATCTTACATGCATGCGATGAAACGTTGCATGGACATGTGCAAGCTTATGCGCATTAGAGGAAAGTGGATACGAACCTAATCGAAGTTATTTCAAGTCTAGCCTTTGACTCTAGAAAGCAAGGTCCTCATCTGAGACTTGAAGTGGGGACAATTTGAAGACACTTAAATTTTTTGTGTCTTGATCACCGTCTGATTAATCAAAACAAATGAATTTTTCTTGATTAGTCAAAATTAAGATGGTCAAAATTTTCAAATGGATATGAGTCCTACTAGAATTATGGATCTTAACCCATTTTAAATTATGGGTTACATCAAAAGAAAAGTAAACCTATGTTAACAATTGGGTCAACCCAAAAGTGTGGGGCACATAAAGATATTTTGTCAGAATTTGGTGGAATAATTCAAATTTCAATATAAATCATTTCTATAATAAATATAGAAATTAGAGTCAATTTTGGAGTTTCCAAAATTAACCCTTCCCTCCTAAGCCTATAAATATAGGCTCTCATAGTCTTGTACACTCCTAAGCAATCTTAAGACTCTGTCAAATTCTCTTCTTAAAATTTTCTCTAAAGTTCCTTAAACATAAAAGAGAGGATTGTCAAGCACTCCAAACTTGAGTCGATCCTTTCAAGTTGCAAATACAAAATTGATCTCTCTTTTCAAAGAGATCATTTCAAGACTTGTTTGAGATCAAGCCATTCAGGCCCTCAATCAAGCCTCTTTTCTCCAAGTTTTTCCTTTAGAAGACTTGAAGAAATTGATCAACTTGTGTGATGTCTTGGGTTTCGAGCTTGAATAGTATTGTCTAGTGGAGTAGTATGTAATTCCTTCGGTGTTTTGATCATCGTTTTGAGTCACTAAAAATTTGTTCTACTCTTACTTAACCTCTCGTAACTTTTCCGGGTTGTAAACTTTGAGTTTTGGGCATTGGAACTTGCCTTGGTTTGCAAAATCACCTTCTAAATTTTTGGGCAAAATCGCTCCTGTGGAATTGAAAACCGCTCGAGCGGATCCTCACAGGGTTTTTCAAAATTTTTTGAGTTTTTTGGGTAAAAAACTGCTCGAGCAGATTTTGGGTCGTTTTCTGGCAATTCTCTAGAACAATTCACCTATAAAGGGGAAAATTTCTGCTTATGCGGATTGAGAATTCCGCTCGTGTGAAATTCCAACACTTGGGTAGATTTCGGCGCTTCTATCTCGAATTTCGTGCTCACTGATGCCAAAAGGATATTTTGACAATTTTTTCGGCTCTCTCTCTCTCTTTCTATCTATATATTCATCCTTGCTCCCCCTTCTCTGTACAAACCCACCAAATTTCAATCTTCTCTCCAGATTTATCAAGATCTACCTAGAATTTGAGAGGGCTTTTTACACCAAATTGAAGAGGGCGACGAGGGTTGCATTCTCACTAATCAAATCAAGTTTTCATCAACATCCATTTTTAGGGTTTTGCTCTCTTTCCTCTTCTAAGCTTGAGGTAGGGATAATCTTTGAGTTATATATACATTTTTGCAAGTTTATAGATGTTCCGAGTTATGATTTTGGGTTGTTAAACCCTAAATGATGTTTTGGAGTTGATTCATCCTTTTTTCCAAAACTCTTGAGAATATGAGTATGTTATAAGGTGTGGGTGTTGTTTTGGAAAAGTCTTTTCTCAAATGGAACAAAAACCTTATTTTGATAAAACCCTAGAATTTTTGGGATTTTGGAAGAAGGTTGTGAGATTGGCAAATTCATGCTTGATAATTTACCATGTGAGTAAATGATAGAGGAAATTCTATAGTTGTATCAAATGAAGAGTTTTCATGAGAAAATGGGGAATTACAGAATTTGAAAAGCTTGGGCATGTTGTTGTTATCGTAGAAGAACAAATGCTAAAAATGATATTCAACATGTGGAGAATTAATGAATGTTGTTATTGTTATATTATCTCTTAGGGAAAAAAATATACTATGATGTTATATTGATAAGAGATGTGGAATTTGATCACAATGAAAGATTGTGTGCATGAATTGAGAAATTGAGAAAATTCAAGGCATTGATATACAAATGTATAACATTGACATTGTTGAGATGTGTAAATGGAACCTTATTATTGCATTGGGCATTTGCATAGTCATTCCATTTTGTCATTGATACAATTGATTTTGAATATTGCATTGGAAAAATGTATTGTTTTGAGAAAGGAAATTATTTTGTGAAACAATATCATATTGATTTGTTTTTGGGGTAAATACGTTGGTAAGTCCGGATAAGGGTTGTAGTTAGTATTGGTTAAGTTGGCCTCAGTGTCCATAGTGAAACACCGACAACACGCGTAGAGGAGGTACCACGTTCCTTCCGATTAGCAACCGGTGAAATGGGGATTTGGTAGTGCTCATTATGCCTACTTGTAGACACCAACCTAGAGATTACATGAGTCGTATTTACCGCCCCGTTGAACTACATTGAAATTATTGAATGGTTAAATTTTCAAGATTGCATTGTGCACAAAAGTTTCAAAAGATAAAGATATTTGTTTTTTGAACATGGTTTGGCATATGCATTCTTTCTATGAGATTGTATAAAATGTATATACTTTGTTAAGGTTTTCCTACTAGGCTTTGTGCTCACCCCTATGGGATTTTGTACAAGAAAAGATGTGGTGATCCTGCCAAGTTAGAGGCGTGGAGATATGTTTTGAGAACGCAAGGCTCTTTTCTTTTGTTGTAATTATTTTTGACAAGCCAAGGGCTTTATATGTATGGGTTCGAAAACCACTGTTGTGTAACCGGGCTTTAGCCTTGGAATTTGTAGCCCTTGAGGACATTTGTTTGTACTTGACTTGTTATGTCACATACTATAGATTCATATACTAGGGATGTTGAATGTGTATTTGCATGTGAAATACCTTTTATAAATCTCTTAATGGTCAATGAATGCAAATGTTGGAGATTTGTAGATGATGTTAATATTAAAAACTTACTTATGTTTATATTTAACAATGGGAGCGGGTGAATCTTTATTGTGTAATTTTTTTGTGGCATGACAACTTGCCTAGTTCAATAACAAGCTTCTATAGCCATTGGATTGCAACTTATTTCAGAGATCCAATTAGAGGATCCACTCTTTTGTAATAGAGCAAACTACATAGGATTGTACCCAATTATTATAATAAAATAAAATTAATTATTTGTGCATTTATTTCGTGTGTTAATTACAAGATATGAAATTTGTGTTTACAACTCTTTTAGAGAAAAAAAAAGAAGAAAAAAAGTAAGTTATTATAATGTGCTACTTAAGTATGAAAAAAAAAATACTACTTTTAATAATATATATATATATATATATGATGTGTGAGTGCAAATCTTACGACTTTAAGTGCACCGATTATTAAAAAAAAAAAAAAAAAAAACACTACCTACTGTAAAAGGGTGGTGTTAGATCCACCGTGTAAATAAAATAGTGTCACATGAATGACGCGGACTGCTTAGTGCTAATGTGGAAATTCTGTTTAATTAAATAGTTTTTTTTTAGGATATTAAATTTATTTGTTATTGATAATATAATATCTCTTAAATTATTTTATTAACTCTTTTTCTAATGAATTTTATATCTCTAGTAGTACCAGTATTTAGTAGATTTTGTAGAAAATTACGTCGTTGTTGACATTTGCTATTACTATTGCTATTTGATTACGATCTAACAACAGATCTTGAAGTGGTGATGAACACTCATAAAAAGAAAAACTTATTACTTCTTATATTTTTAAGATACTTTAATTTTAAGCCTACTATGCTTTCAAAATAATAATAATATCTAAAGATTTTGACCGTTACCCGAACGTAGTCAGCGTAAGGCTCTAACGTTGGCAAGTTTTCAGTTTACAAAGGTAGCTAACTTCAACATTTCCTTCCTTAGATTAGGCTCGTCACAGATTTGTTTCGTTTCTTACCTCAAACCATAACTTCAGAAGCTGTTTCTCTGGTTATGTAGGAGACATAAGATCAATAATCTATCATATAAAAGCAACACACTCTTTTTGAAAAGAAAATATTTGTATTTATTGAACAGAAAATTTACAAAGAAAAGGGTGTTTGTAGGCTGATAGTTTGCTACAATATTGTTTTCTCTAAAAAGGCCTGAGATTCAGACTTCTTTTTTAGTCTCAAGTATACTCTTAAGTAATCTATGTCCCCTTTTGTTCTCCCTTAAGCCCTTTTTATAGGCACTTGTGGACTTCAAGTCTGCACTTCATCCTAATCTGTAAACATAAAATATTTTACATACTATATTTTGTTGCTAATAGAAAACAAACAAAAGACAATTAGGCGGTTGTAGTCAGGTGATCACATGTTATTGATGAAAAAAGACAAGCTGGTAGAGTGGTCACATGGATGTGTAGCCCATTCAGCCCTTGATTTTGCAAAGTTTCCCATGGTTTTGTCAATCCATTGCATTTTCTAGATTCCATACCCCATGGCATCACTAAGATTATAATTCTCATCATATTCTTCAAACATTTTATCCCATCCTTCTAGATCTTGCTTCATCAGATATTTTTTCAAAAATTTGCATCCTCCTTCAAACAAATATGTTTTAGAATCTACATATTCTAAGTCATCATATATTGATTCATAAGACAATCTAAGAACAATTATTTTTTCCGCCAATGATGGTATTATTGCAAAGGTAGTCTTTCTATAATGAACTAATTTAAACCCAACCCTTGGTAATTCTATAGTTTCATGAGATTTTATGAAAACCCTTTTGCCCTCGCTCCTGTTGGATCAATTATAACAGGTTATTCCCAATCTTTGAACCAATCACTTTTGTAGGGTAGCCGTAATTCTTGTCTTCTATTTTTATCAGATAATGAGCTGCCTTTAGACATCCATCATTTACCTTTGTTCGTGCAGTTGTAAATATAATAGATGCCTTTAGGCATCCATCATAAATTCTTTTGAATATGAATTGTTGGAATTTGATGAGTTGAGAGAACAAGTTACTCTAAGGGTGAGGTGGAACGTCGAATAAATTGACTATTCCCAATTTCCACATTTAAACCAGAGAATCTTTAGGGTTAATGACCTTGTTTGGATTGAATAGAATGTTTAACATTCTATAACAATACACGGCGGTCTGTCCATTAAAGTAGTGCCATTGAGTTCCCAGATGGGTGACACTAGGGGTGTACACGGTGTGGTTCGGGCAGTTTGAGAGTAAAATTATGAATCGAATGGCAGATTAGCGAATTGGTGAATTGACAAATTGTGGTTTGAGCGGTTTTGGGTGGATTAGTGGATTGAATAATATTCTAACCAGTTATCAAGTCTTTGCATAATATATATCACTAATTTGCATATATTTTTTATATATATAATACAAACTAATTTTATATGATATTTTTTATATATATAACTACTAATTTGTAATAAATTTCACATATTAAATCTCTCTTACACTCATTTTTGCTTTGATATTTTTTTATAGGTTAAAAAATATATATGTATTAACTATAACGGAGCAGAGTGATTTCGAAGGCGGATTATAAATTTTAAAATTTAAATTGCGGTTAGCGAATAGAGAGGTGCAGATTGATGCGGATCAATGCAATTTTAGCAAATTGAATGGCATTTTGCATAGCATTATGCGACACTTTCTTCATAGCATTTCAGAAATAATAACAAAAGTACATTCTCTTATTCTATTTCGGATATCATAGGGGAGCTAAAGAAACAATTTTAATTATTCTAATCATTAAAAAGTTTTTGGCAACTAAGTGGGTGGTCCTAATGAGCTTGTTCACAGAACGACTCTTCCCTACTGCCTACATTTTTCCGATAATGTCAATGATGTCTTGTGTTACCAAGTCTAGCATTTTTTTAGTCTCTGTCAGGAGTGTTTCCTTCTCTGGCAATGTAAGCCTTGTGGATGTAGATGCCATCTGCAAGTTCTTGAGTTAGAGTATCTACTAAACTATTTTTATTGCCATTAATATGTTATATATCAAACATAAATTGTTTTAACTAGAGTTGTCATCTTAAAAGTCTCCCTTGCGTCTACATGTTAGATAAATTTTTATTTACGAAACCTAGTAGGCATTTGCAATCAGTTCTTATTAAAAGCGGTTTGGAGCAAAAAATATTAAAAACTTTTCTATCCCTTTTATTATGGCTAATAATTATCTTTTCATGGTGGGATAATTGCATTCACCTTGATTAAAATTTTCACTACAATACCCACAAAGCTAATTATTTTATTTTATTTTTAATGTCGCACTCCAGTGATTGTTACTTGCATCCGTTTCTAGTACTAACTCATCATTTTCGTAAGAAGAGTTAGGGTAGGCAAATCTTTACATTTTTTTTTTAATAATTTAACTAATGCGGAATCAGCTGAGTTCCAAGCCCAACTCTCATCATTTTTTAATTTCTTTTGTAATGATTTTCTTATTTTAGCTAAATCTTTTATAAAATCTGAGGCATAAGTTAAACATCCTAAAAATGTTTCTAATTATTTTCTATCTGTGATTTTATCTAAAACTTTATCAATTTTTTCAAGAAGATGACTTTACATTTTTATTGACCTTGCCTTTATTTCAAGTCCTAAAAATTTTATTTCCTTTTGCGTATATACACATTTCCTTTCACCCAAACTATTCTATGTTCCTCACATTTTTCTATTATTATTTTGATATCCAAAATATTATCTATATATACAAGACAAATGTTATTTAGTTCTTTAAAAATGTTATCCATTTTTTTTTTTTTTGAATACTTGAGATGCATTTTTTTAATCCAAATGACATTACAAGCCATTCACAATGTCCTTGTGATGCACTAAAGGCTGTTAGTGGTATATTTTCTTTATCCATTTTGATTTGTCAATATCCACTTTTACAGTTCATTTTGAAGAACTAGGAGGCACCATGTATTGTATTAAAAACAACTTGCTTATTTGGAATAAAAAAATCATCTCTTTTGGTATTATCATTTAATTTTTTTGTAATTTATTACCATCCTAGCTTTTTCTCTTTTAATTTCAGCATGATTTCTAACCGTAAAGCTTGGACTACTATGTGGAATATTATTATCTATAAGTAAACCTTTGTCACACCCCACTTTTTTTATTACTCGGAAGTATTATCAAATCCATTATTTAATTCCATTTCAGAGATAACATGCGGAAGTAAACGCTTTAGTCCAATGAGTAGAAATAAATAATCATTCTCTCATCCGAATGCAAATTAAATACAACATGAGCATACTGAATAAAATGCCCGAAGGCTTACATCATTAAGGAACTAAGAAGGATGGTGTAACCCTTTTTCATATATGGCACTCCGCCAACACGAAAGAGGCCCCGTGGCCAACAAATAAGAAGATCCAAATCTTATAGCCCATCTTGCTTAACACCTGAAAAAGATTCAACAACGTGGGATGAACATATAGTCCAGTAGGGATCTCAACATGATCCTCAACAATATCAACTTACAGATAGCTATGATCATGAATGCCCAATCTCATACTAGAATAGTAATGTGACAGTTTATACAAAATATACATATGTACGAACTTTTCCTGAAATCAGCCATTTCATTCAACACTATAAGCGGTTCATCTTTCTTTCCTTTTCATTATCCCTTATTCCCAATCTTTCATGACAATAACAATTTCTTAGAAAAAAAAAAAAAAAAAAAATTCACTAAGCCCGTTACTTTCCTCCCATTTTCCATACTTTCAACAGATTTCCCCTTTTCAAAACATATTTTCAAATACTCAATTTCCTTCATGCTTTCCAAAATCTCAAAATGGAATTTTGGTTTATTCCCAATACATTCATATCTATACATGCATGTCTTTATACAATAAGGGAGATAACAAATCATCAACATGTATATAATCAACAATGAGGCAACTCGGCCCTCCAATACTGTAACCAACAACATCCATGACATACTCAGAAACGCTGAGACAATGATGATAAAAGCTTTGCTCTACCTGCTATAGGCACGGTAAGCTAAGGATACACCTACAACAAATGATAAGCCAAGTTCCTCAGACAAAAGCTGAAAGGTAACGACATCTAGTCCACATTCTCCAGACACAAGCTGGAAGGTAATGGTACCTCATCCACATTTTCCAGGCGCGAGCTGGAAGGTAATGGTACCCCTCATTATAAGCGCGGTATACAACACCAACCATCTCAATATAACCAAGCACAACCAACAAGTGTAATACATACACATAAACTATCAAGATACAAAGCAATGTGCTAAAATATATGAACACATAGGTGTGTGGAGTACATCCCCTATCTCCTCCCACACACTGGAGTACATCACCTATCTCCTCCCAAACAATTATACATATATAATGTATAATAGCACTTCATTACATATAATGCTCAATTGACACAGATGTAATGCATATACTACCATTCAATACAACAATGTCATCCTCCACCGATGACCAAGGACAAGACCTCTAGATGAATGTGTTCAGTACATCTATTAAAAGACTCAACTATCGTGAGATCTTCAACCCAACAACAACGCTAGTATGATAAGTAAAGGTAAAACCCCAAATGCTTGTATTCAATACTCAAGATATAATATTTCAATTCCCAAATTCATTTTCCATTTTCAAAATCGACTTGTTCCACCACTTATTCCAAAAACACTTTTCCCATTTCACAAAACAGATATCATTCTTTTCATTCCACAAAATCAATTTCATTCTTTCATAACTTTCCAAATCAATTACGCAGAATTAATTCATAACATTAAATTAGGGCTTTTCTCCCTCTTTCTCAATATTGACCAAAAAGGCTCAAATACCAACAATTAAACAACAATAACCTCATTTGAGACCCAAAATACATACGTGTTAGCCCAAAGAACAAAACCCCTCTTTCAATTTATCAAATCAAATATAAACTAGGGCTTTTTCCCCATTCAACAATGATATACTAATTTGCACCCCAATTAATTCAAACCACAATCAATGGTAACAAACCCATTTCCAAACAAGCAACCCTAGGTTCACCCTCATGATTTTCAAACCAACCCAACAGAAGATATGACCTTCATGCAATACAAAACTACCACATGTCTATCTATAGACGAAGCATTGTAAAAGAACAAGGAAATCCCTACCTCAAATGGAGAACCCAAGGAGAAGAATAGCAAAACTCGGAAGTGCTCCAAACTCTAACTTTTGCGGATCAACACGAAGGCCACGCCAAACCCCACCTTTCTTACAAAGGCACTAGACTAGTAACACACTAGAGCTAGATGGATTTTTAGAGAGAAGATATGTAGAGAGAGAGAGTGCAGCCGATCTAGGGTTTTGAAAAAGAAGAAGATCAAAAAAAATGAAGGAGAAGACCCTTAAGCGATGCTCGCTCGAGCGAAGAAGTGGTTGCTCGAGCGACCAGACACAACAAAACACCTCGCTCGAGCGCACAAAGCCTCGCTCAAGCGAACAACACGAAGCTTCAGGTTTGCAACCCAGAAGCACGCTCGAGCGACGAAACGCTCGCTCGAGCGAAGAACCCCAAAACATATAGCTCGCTCGCTCGAGCAAAGAAAATCTCGCTCAAGCCAAGGCTGCGTCTGAACAAAAAAAAACCTGAAGACACACAAAGCTCGCTCGAGCGAAGAAGCAACAACACAAGGCTTGCTTGAGCGACAAACTCCTAGCTCGAGCGAAGAGGCTAAAAACTGGACAGCAACCAATTGCTACCAAACACACCCAACCTGTAACGAATCTGCCCAAAACGTTCTAAAACTCATATTAAAAGAATTCAAGGACAGAAACAAGATAAAAACAACAACCGGCATCCACGGAACCAAGTCCGGATACAACAACTAAAGGAGGAAGAACCGGGTTCGCTATAACCTTTTCGTTTGAGATTTTCTATCTCTTTTCTGAATTCTTCTATATCATTATAAGTATATACCATTTGTTTTACTCTAATTATTTTATTAGAATCGATTAAGTCTAATTTAACTATACTTTTATCTTTATGTCAAAATTTTAAGGGGTCGTCGCTATATAAATTTTTACATCTTTTATGTTGCTCTTTTTAGATTTCTTCTTGAATACTAATTTCTTTAATACTTAGTACAATTTCGTGATCAGTTAGAAAAATTACCTCATCACCACTCTTGCTGCAGATGAAATCAATATTGTGATGTGTAACCGTCGTCTTAGTTTTAAGACTTCAACTGATTTATCGTTATTTATAAAGATAACTGAGTGTAATGTTTGAATATAAGGGCTATATAATCGTTGAAAGCTAGTTTCCTGTGATTACATCATGTGATGGTTGATCGGTTGCCCAAAGTTTAGGAATAATAAAGGTGATGAAATTAATTTCTATAACTAAGTTTTTAATCATCATTATAGATCATTGTACTATTATTAGCTATTCGAACTATTAATGATGGATTTTGCTTTTTTCACAAATACTCAAGAAAGAGTTTTTTTTTTCTCAAAGCATACTAAGCATCCGTTGTCTGAGTAAACAAATACTTCGCAATTATCAAATCATTCTATGCATATTTTTATGGGTATATATATATGCTATTAATATTAGTATATGCTAGTGAGATTTTATTTTCTTCACCCTTTTTGCTGTATCTTTTTACGAATGTGTCATATTCTTTTTGTGCCTCTTCTTCATTTTCTTTTGTTGAAGCCATAAGATTTTCATCATCTTCATATACTAGCACACTCGTAGTTTTATATCCTATTATTTTTTTACTAACTGAACTCCTACCAGATCAGGGACGAAACCAGAATTTCATTATCGAAGGGGCCAAAAGAAAAATAATTTTTTTCACCATATATACAAAACACACATGTATGCATATATGACATATAAATTATATATATATAAAAAAATTAGATATCATAGAAGCAATTTCTAATAGGACGAATAAGTTTTTTTTTTTTTTTTTTTGATGTAAAATAGAAAGAGAATTCAAGATGGAAGAAGAATGACATATATATTTTTTTATACTAGGAGCCATTTTATATATAAAATGATATATATATATTTTTAAAGTTCTATGACAAACAATAATGTTCACAGAAACAGGGAGGCCATGGCCTCCCATAGTCTTCTCCTTGTTCCGTCCTTGTACCGGGTTGTATAAAGTGTCTTCCTGACTATATACTTACATTATCCATTTTGTCATTATTTTCTAAGGTGCTTGGAGTTTCTATTTTAATATTCCCAGTATTATCAATTTTAATTATATATATATTTTTTTTCTCTTTGTAACATTTTTAGGATTGTTAAAACTTGCTATCCATTGATTATCTAGTTTAATCTCATTAAGATTTATTCTTTTAAGTGTAATTCTATCTATTGGTATTCCATTAGTAGGTTCAAATTTATCTACGTCTATAATTTTATGTTAAATTTTAGGATCTATGGTATTATCTAGCTTATATATTAGTTTCTAAAATATCCTTAATAGATGGTAGTTTCATACATATTGATTCCTACAGTTTTTATTTTAATGTTAAAAATCTATTTATAAATCTATCTTTTAAGTTAATATAATATCTTAGTTTGCAATTAAAACCTAATGTTCTCTCACATAAATTATTTTCGTTGTTTGTCTAATATCACATAAAAATGCATATATATTTATATCTTGTCATTTATCAAACAACGATGTAATTTGTATTTGTAGACTCCATATATGCATATACTTATTATATTTATTGTTTTTTAATATATTTTCATAATTTATTAAATTTATATCTTCTACATCATATTCACAATCTTTAATTTCAATATCTCCTTCCATTCTTCCACATATATATTTACTTTTTAATTTGAATATTGATTTTTGAGATATTTCGTCTTTTCATATTATTAGTGATATCCAATCTTTTTTTTTTAATTTCTTTTTGAAAATTTTCTATGGCAAATGGTTCTCCTCTTAAGTTCTCTATACTTTTTTCTTCTGTCATCATAAAGTTCAATTATTCATCGGTATCGTTATAATTTTCGTTTTCTATTTCCATTTCTTCTTCAATTAATTATATTATTCCTTTATTATTTTCTAAAGTCAATTCTAATACTTCTTCTTCTTCTAATTCTACATAATTCAAGCTTCCTAATGTTTATGTTATTTTATTATTATTTTTGATTTCTACATTAGTTAGCAAAGTGACCTATCTCTCTACATGCCCAACATTTACAAGTCTTTTTTCTTTCTGGACAATAATTATTTTTTTCTTTTTCTTTTGTTGAAATTGTAAGGCTTTTAAAATATTTTCTTTTATATTTTCCTTCTCTTTGTTTGTTAAAACTTTTCTTTTTAAAAAATATTTTCTTTTTCTTATTGTATGCTTCCTTCTTGAAAGTTTACATTCCCACGAATTGAATGTTTGCCAGCAATGTAAATACTGTTTTTTCATTTTTCTTCTTTTTTTCATTTTCATGTATTCTTGTTCTACCAATTCTCTTAGATATCTAATTTTGTAATTCAATGTGTCGCTTGTGGCGTCTCCTAATTTTTTAAACCATTTTAAAAATATTTTTGTTATATATTAACACTTATAGGATATAGTCATTTACAAAAAAATATAGTTAAATGAATTTTATTTATACCTATTTGATAATAGTAATAGGAATATTCGCATATATAATTTTCTATATATTCCATATTACATATTTCTATATTGCTTAGTTTTAGCCCGCTCTCTTTTTCTTTTATTTTCATTTCACTTTTTTTCCTACGAATTCATTTTTAATATATTTTACAAATAAATTTAACATACCTTCTGGGATAATTTCTACTATTAATTTTTCTCTATCACTTTCTCTCAAATTGTCATACTAACTTGCTACTATACTCGTGAAGCTATGTTCAATATAATTTAAAAAACTTCGTGTGCTCCAACTACTGCTATGGATATTTAAGATATGGTGCATGCCTTTCTTCCATTATTTTATTACCTCACTTGTATTTATAGAACAATCAATATCTAATAAATATCATGTATTACTTATTGGTTTTAGTGGTACTTCTCTTTAAAATATTTCTTTTCTAGGGGTAAAGTTTGCATAATTGGGTGTTCCCTTAGCAAATGACCCTCTATTTAGATTGTAGTGTCCCGTTTTCTTCTATAGTCATAGTTTTTAGTATCATCTTCCAATTATTGTTTGGTAAAATTCCAAAAATCTAGATGATTTGGATTAAGTGGGACGGAAGAACTACTTCTTTCTGGTTTTTGTCACGCTCCAATTTTTTTATTATCCAAACTCATTACCAAAACCTTTAAATTTAGTCCAATTACAAAACATATATAGGAATAACCTTACACGTAGGTGAATAGAAAATGTTCTCTCTCGAATAAATACAACCATAATACATGCCAAAGTTTACATTGAAATGCTCATAGAAAACAATTACATGAGAAGTCACTCACAATTCTCAATTCACCACATATCTCTCATTTACATTTTGTATTACAACATACATAAAAGAAATTTAGACTTCTCTAATCTTCAAATCAGTGTTTCCGACTCTGTTCCTAAAAATGGTAAACATAACGTGGGATGAACAAATATGTCTAATAGGAATCTACCATGATTCTCCACAATAAGATCAATAGATACATATGATTATGAATGCTAAAGAATGGTACATAAATAAGTAAGGTGACTTTTTTATATTCAAAATACCATACACATAGGTAATATCTTTCCCATGAAAATCCACTAAGACTATTCGCAGAAAACTCTTTCTTAAAAGCCCTTTTTTAACATTTAAAAAAAAAAGAAAAAGAAATTTTAGATCAATGAACCATTCATTACCAGTGATCATACGCTCCCACATTTTTCGTTACAACTAGCCATTTTCCACCTTCATCCACATAACTTCATTATATACATGTAACTACAATTGTCTAGACATATACCAAATAGCCAATCCGTATAAAAACAAATCAATTCATTTCCATTTATAACATTCATACATACCAATCCCATTATAAATATTTCCTACAAGTCTACAAATCACAACCGGCTCCATTACCAAGTTATATCAATGAACCACACGCTTTTCTAGGCACTACTCCGGTAGGAATGCGGAACCTCTGTAAAGCGTCATGCTTTTATCGGTCATAAGCCGGAAGGATCATGGAACCTCCATATATCTTAACAAACCACACATTTTTCTGGGCATTACTCCAGAAGGAATGCGGAACCTCTATCAAGCACCACACGTTACCGGTCACAAGCCGGAAGAAAACAGACCTTTATTCCAATATTACAATCCATCAATTCATTATGTTATCCGTTTTTACAACTCATGGATAAACCACCCACATCGTTCATTGTTTTCATTATACAATTAACCAATAACACATTCCATGATAAACACAGGAGTTATCTTTAGAAACAATTACAATTTGTTTTCCACAATATTCTTTACTTCTCTACAATTAACACCAACTCTTTATATTCACTTATATAACACAATTACATTCTTACACTTCCCTTAACTTTATTAATTCAATTTTCAAGAATCAATTCTTCATAAACATAACCCTCACATACCAATATTATTGTAACATCTCGAAATAATTATAATAAACCATCCACTACGATAAGTAAACAACAATGCAAATCAGAGTATAATAGCCTTCCATCACATAAGATTTAGTTGTACAAAAGGGTGACACATGCGAATATACATTCATAAGTCCTAACCATGAATCTATAGCATGTGTCAACAACAGATATGTGAAATAGAAGTTAAACAGATAATAGAAATGCTTTGAAGACTACTACTTTTCAAGACTATACTTGGTTACATTAAAATGAATTTAAATCCAATACATATAAAGCCCTAGGCTTGTACAAATAATAACAAGTAAACAAAATGAAACTTTTGCTCCAATCCTCCCAAGCAACTGCCTTGGCGGAGGCATCTCGCCAACACCTGAAAATGGTTTTCCCATATAGGATGAGCCAAAGCCCAGTAGAAATAATCCAACACAATATATGAATCTTAACAAAGATATAAGAGTGTAATGCACATGCAATGCCCATGTTAAAACATTTTATATTTCTTTCCCAAAACCATGCCATGCTCAATTTATATCTCAGTTCTCGAGTCATGTCTTTTACAATGGAAAACAATGGAGAAATCTCAACTGATACAACCTTTCACGGATATTTTGTTCGTAGGAAAACCATCAAATGGCACCCATGTAAATGTAGTCTATACGAGCACTACTATTGCCATTTTATAGATATTCCATCCACGGGAACTGGCACCCATGTAGACGCGCATTTTTCAGGACTTTCACCTAGGACACACAAGCTAACTTAATTTGGTGATACACACCTCTTTCCCACATTCACCCATTTTTCTCAAAATCATATACATTTGCAATGTATTAAATGAGCAACAATGTTCAATGCACATGAATGAAAAATTAATTTCAATTTATCTAATCCTCATGCAATTTCTACAATAATCATAGCTATCTTCCACCGATAGTCCAAAACAGATATAAAATCTCTAATATAGATAAACTATCCAAAATTCAAAGTGTAAGTGATAATACATATCCTACTCCACCATCCATATCAATATCCATCCCATTTCACATTTCAAACATTAATTCCATTTATTTATACAAAATAAATATTTGAAACATTTAGGGCAAAACCCTTTTTTCGTCCAAAATCCATTCCAAGTATCAAATCAACACTTCTATCACAATCTAACCTCATTTTCAATCCCATAACCATTTTCCATACATCCACTTGAAAGCCCCTCTTTTGATTTTAAACCAAAACCCTGGGTTTGTTCAAAATGCTCCAAAATCACAACATTGTTATATAAAAACAAATAACTAAGTTAAAAATCATAAGAAGTGTAGAGAATTCCTACCTCGAAGCCAAAAGATGAGAGAGAGAGAGAGAGAGAGAGAGAGAGAGATGACACTTCAACAACGTCAAAACCCAACTCTATCCGAATGAAAACGAAGCTCTAGGTGAGCTCTACCTTTTTAACAAAGGGAGTAGGGTGGAGAAATTGGTAGATTTTGGTGTATTTGTAGAGAGAATGTGAGTTTTAGAGAAAAAGGGTCTCAATTTAGGGTTTTGAAATTTTTTAGAGAATGAGAGAGATATGAAAAAGTGATGTAAAATGGCCTTTTTACGAACTGATATACGCACAACTCGCTTAAGCGCAAGACTTGTCGTTCGAGCGACTAAACACAATAAGTTGTTTCACTCAAGCGCAAGAAGTTTCGCTCAATCACAGAATACACACTCCCAAAAGTTTTTCAGACAGAAGACCGTCGCTCAAGCGAAGAACACTACCTCTCCAATATCTTTGCAGGCCTATAAAAGAACTAGGAGCTCACAAATCTTGCTCGAGTGCAAGAGGCCAAATTCTGGACAACAATAGTTTGAATCAGTTAACAACCAACCTGTTCCAAATGCAACGAAGACACTCCAATACTCAAACTCAAAGAGAAATAATGAGAAACATAGTATGAATATCTAAATAAGACAAATGAAACCCAAATTCAAAATATCAACGGGTCGAGTCTAAACCAGGAATGTTATAACTATTTTCATAACGATTGAGTCTCATTACATATACTCATCTTACCCAATAACATACTTAATTTCAAGAAATTAAAGTCAATTAAAACAAATACTCATGTTTAAAGTAAGTTCATAATTAGGGTTAGACCAAATTTAGGGATTTTTACTTTGAGGCACAAAATCACATTATACCTATTCAACATTTCCATAACCTACCTCAATTTCACATTTAATTCCCTTAATTTGAAAAACTCTAACTTCTTTTACATGCTTTTGAGAAGATACCCTCAATAAGAGGTTTTTATGCAATACACAAAGTACCACCCATCTATCTATACGAAAATATTGTAAAGAAGCAAGGAATCCCTACCTCTAGCAAGACGAGAAGAAGTCCGAAATTCCAACTTCAATGAAAACGCGATCCACTTGGATGGATAGAAAGCCCTCGGCAAGCTCTACATTTTTATAAAAAGAACATAGGGTAGAAAATAAGTAGAAAGAGATGAAAATCAAGCTTGAAAGCTTGAAACCATAAAAAATGGTGGAATAAAGGAAGATGAGAGAGAAAGGATATGAGAAAATGAAGAAAGTGGATCAAAGTGGCTTTTATAGATGTTGAATCCCAACCAGACCGCTCGAGTGACCACTCCTGTGCTTGAGCGTCAAAGTCACCACACTACTCAAGCGACCAACCCTATGCTCGAGCGAAAATCAACAGCTCTCAGAATCTCAGATCTACAAAAGTACTAGAAGCTTTGCAAGACTGCTCGAGCGATCATTTCATCACTCGAGCGATGAGAAGAGAAAAAAAATTCTAGAGTGCTACAGTTTTCCTACTGTCATGTCAGTGTCATTAACATTATTTGTTTCTTCAAAATCTTCTAGGACATTATTTTCTTTTTCTTTTTCTGCTTCACTATTTTCTATTATATGTTATAAGTCTTCAAGGGGAATGTGTTCCATTTATCCCATACTAATTAACTCTAATTGTTTATATATATATATATATATATATCTCTTATTCTAGTTCTATTATATTATTATTTATTTCTTCTATTATTTTTGCATCTGCTTTATTTAATTGTTCAGCTATCTCTAATATTATTTTATATTTTATTTTACTATCATTTTCTTTTTCTGCTATTCTTCTAGCAATGTTAGATTGTATTTACTTAATTCCATTAGTGTGTTTGGTTTGAGTTTTTTGGATTAAGTTTTTTGAAAACTGAATTTTTTAGTTTTCGTGTTTTTTTTTGTTTTTAGTGAATATTTTTAAAATTTTAAACATTTTTTTTTTACTTTTTTAAATGCACCTTACTTAGATGTATCTAAAAAGTAAAAAATTGTGAAAAAATATTTTAAAAAATTAATAAATACATAAAAATACAAAAAAATGTTCTGAATTCTCTTTTTTTTTTTTTTTTGTATTTTTGTATTTTTGGTGTTTAGTGAATTTTTAACAGATTTTTTTCACAATTTTTTTACTTTTTAGGTATATTTATGTTAGATATGTATAAAAAAATTTTAAAAAAAATTTGCTTAAAATATTAAAAAAAATTCAGTAAAAACAAAAAACATGGTGTAGACACCCCATTTTTGACCGTCCTCAAGACTTGGACGTCACCGTTTGAACACTCGGTGATTATCCATGTTTGTGTTTTGCACCAAACACTTGTGTTTTGCCTTGAATGCCTTGTGAGGCATCCCGCCCACCGGCGCGGTGGGCTAGAGGCCACCGGCTGTAGTTTTGTTGCCACCAATGTATGCTCTTTGTTGTTTGTCAAAATGACATTTTTGGCCAATGAACTTCGCTCATCTCATTTTTTGGATATTTTAGGATGCTCTCCTTGTAAGCTTGTTGTATAAGCTTTACAAGTTTGTTGCCTATAAGAGAAGGGTCTCTTCTCTTGGCATGGGGTTAGAATTTTGGAGAAAAACACGAGAGAAGCTCTGTTTTAGGGTTAGGGTTCATACATATCTCCTATCTCTCTTTTCTCTCTTTGTGTTCTAGGTGTTTTAGTCCATACTATTGCACACAAACACCTAGTGCTTCACCTTCCTTTAGGTTCTAAGGGGTTGGTTTTGGTGTTTTGATTCAAGCCAAGGAGAGCATCATTTGTGAAGGTGGTCTACAAGGGTGAGAAACTTCCCTTTTATTCCCCATTTTTGCATTGCTTTTCTACCTATCTTTGAGCTGTTTTTGTGCTTAGTGTATAATACAAAAAGTTCTATTTTTAGCCCTCTTGATTGTTTATTAAGAGTGTTTTGTGGTTTGGGTTTGTTTGACCCCTCCTAAGCCTTGTAAGGCTCCTTTTTGTGCTATTTTGTGCAAGTTTCGAGACTTTGGTGTTTGTCACCACTGAAATCTTGAGGATTTCAGTGGTGGAGATCCACCCCTCTCCTTGTTGTCCTTGAAAAGACTTTGGCCTCTTGAGGGAGCATCGTGTTAGAGTGTGTATTGATCATGTCTAGGCTGTTTTCCATGCTTATTATGCCATGATATAACCTTGTTGTGTGTTGGTTTTGGTACACCATGCATGCCTTGCATACCTACCTTGTAATGCCTTGTTGTTACCTTAACATGCCTTAAGTTGTAAACCATTATTCTAGCATGTTTTAGGCTTAGTCTTGTGAAGCTTTTGTGCTTGTTTTTCCATGTATAAGGTCTATCCTAGGTTGTTTGGGTCTAGCATGCATTGTGTATTTGGCTTGTTGGCCTTAAGTGCATAAGTGTATAGCATGCATTGCTTGCATTATTGGTTTGGAACCACTTAGCATGAAATTTCAGTCCATTTAACATGTTTGCATACTTGCCTTAGAGGCTTCATTGTTGCTTTGAAAGCTTGTGTTGTATGCTCCATGTTTTGGTCATTACGTATGCCTTTGGATTTGAGCCACTTAGATGCCATCTAGGTGCACCCTTGGCTTTGTTTGAGCCTTCTTTTGACCTGTTTTAAGCCTCCTTAGCCTTGTGAGGCTTGGTGGAATTGACCTTGGTTCAAGCCTCCGTGACTTGCCTTAAGTACTTGGACCATGCTTGCATGCTTATGCTTGTCTCATTTGAGTTGGTTTGGCACCACATTTTGACATGATTTTCAGAGCTAATATTGCATACTAATTGTCTATTGTTTGGTCTCTTTGAGTTGCCTTTATATGCCTAAGTGTTGGATCATGAGTGCTTGCATGTTTGTTTGCATTTTGGCCTTCACTTCCATGGTTTTGAAGTCATGTTTAAGACCATCATTTGCTTGGTTGCATGCTTACCTTACATGTTTGTACATCGTCCATGTTCATGCTTGCATGCTTGCCCTCATGATCATGTTGCATATTAGCTAACATGCCTAGGATGCATTATACTTTGCATGCATACCTTGTCCCTTGATTTAGTGATAGGGATTGGGTCTTGGTTTGATTGTTTGCATTGCATTTGAAATCAATGTGCACAACTTGGTTCTTTGGGCCATCATGCATGGAAATCGTGATTGATGGTTTGGTGCATACATTGCTTAAGTTGTATTGCATGAATGCATATTGTGCCGATGACCACTATTCGGCTATTCTACTCAAGCATCTCGAGATTTTTTCCTAGTCTAGTTAGTTGTTAATTAATTAGGCAATTTGTAATATTTAATTAGCTGTTAATTAATTTGTATTATTTATTTGGTGCAAATCTATAATAAGTGTGGGTGAGTGGTGTGCATGTCTTTTTCTTCCATTTTACTTACCCTTTGATGGTTAGTATTAAATTAGCATACCTCATGCAATGCATCGTGCATCCATTCATTTGTCTTATCATTCTAATTTCGTAATTTCAATTTCCAAATTGAATATCCTAATCACATGTGTTGCATTAGTCACTTTAACATGAACTAGGACATGCATGTTTGCTAACTAGTTTATTGTTTTATTTATGCTTTAGCATATGAATGTTGCCATGATAGTATGCTTACCATGTGGCTAAGTGCTTATATGAGATAAACTGTATTGAATGGTGAAGGTTGGATTGTTTGAGTTGGAAAAACTTTCAAAACAAAGCGGATATGCAATGCTTGTTTCCAAATTAGGCAATCTAGTCTATACTTGTTTATAACATAGTAATTCTAGGCTAATAAATGAGAACACATAACGTTTTCAAAATCGGATATCATGGTTAGTAGAAGACAACTTTGGTGATGGCCTTGACACCAAGTCGGGGTTTTAATTTCCCCCAAAAAATATTTAGGTGGCCCATGTTTGGCACTTCTTTTCAAAATCTTTTCTCAAAATGATTTGCGAGTTAGACTCTTTCAACAAACAAAAAAGGCTTGTTACACATGAAAAATAAGAAAGTAGAATTTTTTAAAAAGTGTTTTTGGAAAACTCTAACCAAGAATTTTTTTTTTTTCTTTTGATTTTCAGGTGAAACTAATTCAAATGGTTCTTCTAGATTATTCCCTTTTATATGTGTATATATATGTAAATCTAATTCTCCTTGTTTTTCTTCAAACATAGCTTCTTCTTCTTTATTTATTTATTTATTTATTTATTTTTTTGGATCTTGAATCAAATATCTAATTTCTTTTATTATTTCTAATTGATAAGTTCCAAATTTTTCGTTAATTTCTTTTAATAGCCTAATTAAGGTATTATTTTGTTGTATTATTACTTGTAAAGAAGAACTATTATTTAAGTTATCATATTCTATTTCTTCACTATATTTAATACTCATACAAATGTTATTGATAAGGCTAAGAAACCAGATACCAATTTTAATTGTGGATTTGTGTATTTAGTTTAATATTAATTCTTGCAAAAACCTTCATTGGTAATCTACACTTGCCTTTTCTATGGATATTTTATCTTTAATACTAACAATATTCTGACTATAATTTATTATAGATTGTCGAGAAGCAATAGTCAAAAGAGAATTTAACATATTTAACTCACTTTCTAATTCAAAAATATATCTAAACTATCTTTTATTTCGACTCTAAGTGCTGTAATTAAAAGTATATAATTATTACTTTTTAAGATTTTATACAAATATAATTTTTCTTAATATATTTTATATTTATATTTATATTTTATTTTATTTTTTGTAATTTTTAAATTTTGTAGGGGTCTATTTATAATTATTGAAATTTGGTGATTGGGTTGGATGACGTAGAGTGAGGTGTGTGAGACGTGCCTTCCACTTGTGTACGGGCCATTTGGGCTGCCACGTTTTTGGTGGCCGAAGGATTATTGTACTGTAAAATCATCTTTTGAAACTTGCCATCATTTATTTATGCATTAATAAAAGGGTGTTCGGTTGAAAATTTTAATTTTGAATTTTGCTTGCCAAAAGGTCTTGGCGAGAATTTAGAGAAATTTTATTTCCATCCACTTGATAAACTCAGGGTACACATTTAATGAAAAATTAATTTAATGACAATTATATCCTAATTAAAAATTACTATAATAGATATCTATCAACACCCCTAATATTATGTACATAAATTCTCTATACACATCTTTTAGGAACAAAAACATCTCACTATACACCTTTTGAATGAAAATAATTAAACCTTAACTTTTCTATTGTGGTCACTTTGCTCGTTACACACTATGCAATACTCTCAAAACATTTCTCATATTGCTTTAATCTCTAGGTTTATACTCTACTATTTACATCGTTTAATTATTAGTTTCACAATTTTTACTTGATTTTGATATGGAAGAGTTGCAAACCTATAGAAGTTCAAACTCAAGCAAAAATATATTTGATGACACCAAAAGCAGTGCTGAAGAGGTTAGTTTTTTTGTGTAGTAATTTTTATTCTTTTTGCGTTTTTTAGTCGGATAGTCAGTGTGGAATTTCATCAAAATATTTGAAAATCAACTTCTGAAATAATAATCATATTTCAATATATAAGTTCCGAATTTTTGACAAATTTCGATACTTAAATTCTGAAACTTGAGATTTATTTCGGTTTTTAAGTACCGAATTTTATAATTTTTTTGGCTATAGAGTGTTGAATTATTTCCTTTTTTTTGGCTCTGTAGTGCCAAATTATTCTATTATTTTTCGGCTTTTTAGTGCTGAATTATTCTATTATTTTCAGCTCTATAAAACCGAATGAAAATTGTTTTCTTTAGCTCGCATCCACTGAAGAAACTAAGGTTCGATCAGATATTATGGTGGATTGTACTAGTCATTTTACTGCTAAACAGGTAACTTTTAACATGAAATTCGTAAGTTCATAATTTTTATTAATTAGTTTGTTTAGTTTGTTCTTATGAAAGTTGTGTGACATTATATATAGGTTTTTGACAACAAAGATGAATTGCTCACTTGGGTACATGATATTGGAAGGGCAAATGGCTTTGTTATTGTTATAAGGACATCAGACTATGGTGGCGGTACCAAGAGACCAAGAATTTATCTTGCTTGTGAGCGGAGTGCAAAGTATAGATCACGTAAAAAGTTGAAAGATGGCTCAAAAGACTTATTGAGACAAACTGGTACGTAGAAGTACAAATGTCTATTTGATTTGAAGGCATACAAGTTGAAAACAAATGATGAATGGATATTGAATGTAGTTTGTGGACTGCATAATCATCCAGCTGCGGAGCATCTCCAATGACATTCATATGCAGGGAGATTGTCAACTAATGAAAAGTCGTTGTTAGTAGATATGTCAAAGAGCCTAGTAAGACCAAAAGAGATACTCATTACACTCAAATAGAGGGATGCCCTTAATATGAGCACAATAAAGACAGTTTATAATGTACGACATCGATGTAGGGTTCTACAGAAAGCTGGTAGATCCCAGATGCAACAACTACTGGGTGAATTAGCGAAACATAAGTACATTGAGCATCGTTAATGTAAGGAAGGCTCTATGACTGTCACAGACTTGTTTTGGGCACATCTAGTGAGTTTGGATTTGCTTCGTACATTCCCTCGTGTGTTGATTATGGATTACACATATAAGACAAATAGATATCGGCTTCCTCTTTTTGAAATTGCGGGAGTGACATCAACTCATATGACATTCTCCGTGGCTATCGCATATTTGCAAACTGAGCAGGTTGATAATTATGCATGGGCGTTACAAACATTGTGTAATCTTGTGGACAACAGTGTTTGACCTGAAGTTATTGTCACAGACAGAGAGCTTGCTTTGATGAATGCCATTGACAACACTTTTCTGAATGCTCAAGAATTGTTATGTCGTTGGCATATTAATAAGAATGTATTGATGAAATGCAAGAAAATGTTTGAGACAAAAGAAAAATGGGACAAGTTTAACACTACATGAAACTATGTGGTATTGTCATCGACTGAAGAGGAATATAATGATCACTTTGCAACACTGCATAAGAATTTCAGTAACTATTCGGAGGCAATCAAGTATGTTACAGTGAGTTGGTTGAATCCGTATCAAGAAAAATTCATTGCGGTACATACAAATATGTGTATGCATTTTGGTAATGTTACAACCGATCGATAATATTTGTTTTTTTTTTAATTTCTTATAAATCGTATTGTTATTTTTAATTTTATGCTTGACTATTTTTGTTTACATCCATATGAACAGGGTTGAGAGTGCTCACGCTAGATTGAAGAGGCAATTAGGTTCAAGTCAAACGACATTTTAGATTTCATTTGAAAAAATACATTGTCTACTTGAGTTGCAGTACATTCAAGTTAAAGCATCATTCGAGAAGAGTTTGACAATTGTGTAACATCAATTCAAACCTTTTCAATTCAGAGAGCTCCGAGGTAATGTGTCTATTTGTGCATTGGAGTACGTGTTGGCAAAGAGTAAGATAGCAAATTCAGTTGGAATTGATGTTGCAGCATGTGGGTGTGTTCTTAGGCACACACATGGTTTACCTTGTGCTCACGAGATTGCAGATTACATGAGACAAGGCCGTCCTATTCCACTCAGTAACATACATGTACATTGGACGTGACTTACTATATATGTGCATAATCCGAAGGTTGAGAAATTGGAATTGACTTGTATTCCAGAACTTGAGATGATTTTGAAGCAGTTCAATGAATCTGATATTGCCATGAAATTAGATATGTTGAAGAAGTTGAGGGAAATTGCAAATCCAGTGAGCACTTTTCTTATTGAACCTGATGTAAAACCTAATCCACGTTGAGGACATAAGAAAACTGATATATCTTGTCATCGTGACCTGTGTGCATTTGAGTTGGTTGACGATGGCCATGATAGCCAGAGCACATTAGCTTCCAGTCAGTCAAAAAAAAAAAAGAAGAGAGTTTCGAAAGTGCTTGATAAAAAGCGGAATGTGAAGACAAAGACATATCATACAAGAACAAGTTTATCGAGTGCGTATGCTGGTGACTTCCCGCCTATGTTAATACCATTCATAAAGTTGATGAAGGATGTAGATGGTGATGGAAATTGTGATTTTAGAGCTATTGCAGGTTTACTTGGTCTTTGAGAGAATGACTGGGTGGAACTATAAATGTCAATTAAGGTCAATTAAAGTGTGTGCATTTTAGGATGAAGTGTGTGCACCATTTATGAAACATGGATGTAATTGTAATTTTAAGGATGTGGATTAAGAAAATTAGTTCGTAATCAAATTAATAGGGGTGTGCAGTGAGAAAAGATTTGCCTTGAGTTTATTAGGTGGGTGGAAATAGAATTTCCCGAGAATTTAACATGCCTATAAGGACATACTTAAGTGAAATGACTAAAATACCCATCATATATATGGTGTAACGGTGCAAACCAAACAAACTAAACACAACAAACAAACTCTCTTTTTATCTGATCTGAATCTCACCGGCGCCTGCGCCACCACTACCGACATCACTTCCCTTACCTCACCCTCAACAACGAATTCTTCTTAGTGCGTATATCTAGTCAGATTGACTAGATCTGGTAGAAGATCAACCACCCAAACCCTCTTAGATCTACTGTTGCTGAAACCAGATCCATAGTTGTACCGTCGTTGTGAAGAATACCTCTCTTGATGAGGTCATTAGTGATGAGACAGTTAAGGCATCAGCTTCAACGTCATTCACTCAACCATCCACCTTCAATCCAACGACTAGTGCTGGCGCTCTTGTGTCTTCTCTTTCTTCTTCCATATCAAAGTATAGATATGATCTTGTAAATATGGTGTGGTTTCAATTTTGCTCTATATTGTTTATTATTGAATTGTCTACAAAAATGAACTGTGATGACGATGGAGGCATCGTGACAGCTCTAGTGGGTCACCCACTGTCGACATTGAAGATAACTAGATCTGTTCTTTACATGCTAAAGAACTTGCTTCATTTTGGTTCTAACTATGAGAACTCTAATTGTATTTCCTATGTGTTTGTACAAATTTCTAATATTTGTTTTGCAAGATCTATAAGTTGATCATTATGACCAACTGTAGTTGATAGTGATAGTCAACTTTAAAGATTGTTATTTAGCTATGGAATTGCTAATTTCTATTATTTTTAACTTGATTTGTAGTTATATATAAATATATATATATATATATATATTAATTTGTAAAAGATTTATGACCGAGTAGCTATAGAGTTATGAAGTAAGATTGAGAATATTTTACAGAACACTAGTTGTCATGTTCTTAGATCTATTCAAGAGGCTCCAAATCTTCATCCCCAGATCTCTCTAGATCTCCTTTGTAATCAATCAAACACAACAGATATGAAGAGAGAGAATTGTTTCAACAGATAAAACAAAAGACTATTTCAAAAGATTAGACCTTTAAAAGATAAAAACATTAAATTGTTGTTCAAATTTGTTTAAAATGGCTCAGATCTATTTGAAATAATGTAGATATTTCAACAGATAGTGGATTTATAGAGACAAATGATAAGATTTTGGGATTTATACATATAGATTTAAACAGCTAAGGGGAAAAATTGAATAGATAATAAAATTTGAACAAATAGATTTAAATAGAAAAGAGAAAAAAAATTGAGTAGATAAAGAGAAACCCACAAAATTTGAGCAGATAGGGGACAAAAGTTGAATAGATAAGGAAAAAATTTGAACAGATAGAAATTTTTTTTTTGAATAGATAGTCAAAAAAAGTCAACATATAAATTAAGGGGTAAAATTAAAAACAAAATGTCCTTCAAAACAGATAAAAGGACTTCTTACCAAACTATTTCATAAAGAGTGGACCTTTCACAAATAAAAAGTATCTATTAAGCTTAATGACTTAAACCCTCCTTAATTTGGACTTTTTAACAATTCTCTCTTAATAAAATGCCTAAAAACTGACATATAAGAGTCCAAAAAAATTAAAAAAAAAATCAACGCAAGTCAAAAGTAACCCCCTTATCAAAATGGAGTCCTCTTTGCAATGCTATTTTTATATATTTTTTTATTTTATAAGTTTCACAAGTTATTTTTTTAATTTTTTTTTAAGTTTCACAAACTTGTAAACCTTGCAATAAATACCATTTATTTGAAAAATCATTTTCGTTGAATATTAATGAATAGATAAATAAATCATATTTTATTTTATAAAGTGAACAATTTAAATTTAAGCTCATAATTACTGTCTATTTTAAAAATAAATAAAATGTAATTTATTTATACATCTACGGATATCTAATAAAATAAAATTTTTATTCTACTCATCTTTACTACTTACCACATGAAAATTTTAAATTATAATCGTAGGCTGGAAATGAAATCCATAAAATAAAATATGAAAAAAATGAGTCCAAATCTTATAAAGTGATTTTCATATTGTGATCTTAGAGTGGTGTTTTAAATGGTTGAGATTTAATTTTATAAAAGTTGAAATTACAATAGTACTGTAATGACCCCAAAATGCATATCATGGTTATATTAATTTAATTATGTGTTTAATTTTAGAGCAAAGGAGCAATAAATCGCAAATTTGGATGTGTTGAATAATTTAGTCCTATGTTTTATTTTGTAAACTGAAAAGTCCCATGTGAATGTTAGTTACGTAAAGCCCATGAAATTATCATGTGACTTGGCTTGAGTAGGGGTAAATGTGGGTTTTTGGTGATGTTGTATTTACAAAAATGCCCAAAAGTGTACTATAGCTTGTTATTGTTTCCCTTCATCTTGAACAAAACAGACGAGATAAAATATAAATTTTTTGGGTTTCTTTTCCAATGTTAGTGATTAGATCTTCATCTTGGGTGATTGAAGCATCGGATTTGGCAATGTTGGAACTAGAATATTCATTTCCCAAATAATGTTGAACACCACCCACAAAAACCCTAGAAGACACAAAAACCCCTTCTAGTAAATTGGCAGAGACGAGTCGGCGTGGGCACTGAGGAATTTGGATTTGTGATCCTCAGTGAGGCTGAAACATCGGCGAGCTAACATCATTTGTGAATCGGCGTTCGTATGGTTGTTGTTTTGCGATGGCAAAAGGTATGGAAATGTTTGATGTTGCTTTGTTCATGTGTGGTTTGTACAACATTGTGGTTGTGTTATGTGTGAAATGGTGGCATTTTTTCATGTTTTCATGATGTTATTTTGTATTGAAATCGAAGACAACATTTTTATGGTTCTTGGTGGACAAACAGTTCGATGTTGTGTTCTTTAAATGAATGAACTGTAATGTTAATGTAATTGGTTTTATCTATATTATGTGATGGGGAAATATGGGCTTTAGGTTGATGCCAATTTTCGATAATGGTGGATTGGTAATGTATTCATGATGTTAGGTTGGTTTCTGTGGTTTTTTTTAATTGTGTGTGGGTGGTAGGAATGAGATTTTGGGGGTGTGGTTCATGGTAGATGTTAGTTTAATTTGTTTGATTGATGTAATTTTGAATTGTGAACATGGTGTGGATGTTGATGCTAAGTAGGCACGGTACAACGTTCTTCTTGTTGTTGGGTCTGTGATTGTGCAATGGCCATGTAGGTAGATGTGTTATGTTGGGTGGATTGCAGCAGTGTGTTTGTTTGTGTAATTTATTTATTTATTTTTCTTTTTGTGAGGTCTAAAGCTGATGTTGATGCAGGAAGATAAGCAAACTATTGAAGTCCTGATGTAACGAGTGAATTTGATATATGAACGACACTTCCAGCAACAGCGAAAAATCCTAAAATTGTAAGAATAATGTTGGTTGCATACTAACACATCTTAGCACACTTGAATGCAAAATGATCGGCAACACTTTGTTTTGCATTTGTATGTTGATGTTGATGGCTAAATAAGCATGACTTCTGTTGTTTAATTGACACTAATCGACACAGTGTTATGCTCATTTTTGTTGCTATTATGTAATTTACAGTTATGCTGAAATGTTTGGGTTTACTGTTTACAAAATGTACGATATGACATTGACTGAATATGTATGTATAACATTTGGGAGTATGTCAGCTAGGGACAACCAAGTGGGACAACAAACTACTATTACAAGAAAAATAATTACACACTACGATATGGTACTTTGATGATCAATTCAATAATAAGTGAATATAAAGTGTGGACAGTGTGGTAATCTAATGTTTTTGTAACCTGTCATTTGTTTTATTTTTGGTTGTAGTTCCTTATTTGTGAGCACACCGACATTGTAGAACTTGGTCGGCGTAATGTGTCGCCGAGGTTTTGTCGGTGGAACATCAGCAAACTTGTTGGGAAGAGAAAAGGTGTGGACTTGTCGGCGGACAATTCCGTAGAGGTATGAATGATGAATTGGTGGTGGTATGTTGTATACGTTTGATTTATTTGTTTGAGTTGTTGGTTGCAGGTTAACTGTGGGAAAATTTATGGGTCTGTCGTCGAACGTTATTTCGTGCAAGTGGTACCGGACGTCCATGTACCTACCAAGCGTGATGAAAAGGTGTTAGATGTTGATCCGGTGAATGTATGGGATGGGTGACGTCTTAATATTGGAGGTGAGAATGTGAACGTTGTAGAGCTAGGGGTAAAGTCATGTACTGGGACATATCAGTTTGTGATTGTAATTATGGTAATGTAACATTGTGCATGACATTACGGAGGTATTTTCTAGTGATGTGTTTGTTGTCATCATATATTGGTGTAAGTGCAATGATGGAGTCATTAATAAATGGGTTGTCTTGTTTTGTTACAATGTTGAAAAGAGTCCCTTGTTTGTTCCAGTTGCATGCGTGTTGTAATGATGTGGATTGTATTAGATGTCCATGTTAGTGGGAGGGAAATTTAATTGATGATGTAGATGCTCAAGATGTTTAGTGAAATCCTTCGGAAATGTGTTATGTTTGAGTAGGGGTTTGTTGTATCGGTGGTGAAAGATTTTGTCGACTTTTGTGTAGGATTTGATTACAATTGTCCACATAAATGTTAGGATGTGTAACTTCCATGTTAGCAAAAATTAACCAATTTCAATGGAAGCAATGAATCCATTACGTGAGTCTATGCAATTATAGGTATGTTAGAGTTTTTATGGAATGTTGATGACTTGCATGTTATTGGCAATGATTTGTTGGAGGTGTACATGTTACTTACTGAAAGTGCATGGTAATAAAGGTGCATTTGTTAGAATCATGTATGTAATGGGTCTTGTGTGGGTGGTAGTGTTAAAATCAAACAATAAATAAATAAATAAATAACAACCAACAACAACACCACGATTCTACATCAGTTCCCCCTCATCAAATGGCTAAACATCACTAACCCCACAAATCACTCCATGCAATCCTCCACAAAAATTTCAAAAATTAACACCATACCATAACGAACCCACCCAAACATTAGGAAAAAAATCACAACTAAAATCACACTCAACGGTAAACAATTAAACTCCAGAATATACCATAAATAAAAGGACTAATTAGTTTGAAAGAAAACTTTCAGGACTAAATGGAGCAACATTTTCCTAAATGGGATTTTTTGGTAATTTTTCCTTAAATTTAATTGCGATATATGCCACGTGTGATTTGAATGCTAATTATGTGTTTTGTAAGAGTTTTGAATCAATATCTATTCATCATAGGAAAATCAGTTCTGAATCCTGCTAAAATTTAAAATTGAGGGCCATAAAGGAGACATAAACTACAAATTGATTACTTTATTGTGATCAGCGTAATTTTTAGAGTCTATTATGAAATTTAATTAAAAATTAATTCAGATCGAATTAATTAGATTAAATTCAATTAAACTAAGCTCTAATTATTTAATTTAAGTTTTGATTAACTAATCAACCTAATTGAGCCTAATTCACATTAGTACAAGTAAATTTAGCTTAATCTAAATTATAGTTTAATGATTTAATGAAGTTTATAAGTAGTGGAATTTAATTATTGCTTATAATTAATTAGAGCTTAGAGCAGATTAGAGATTAATTAAGCTTCCTAAACCTATTCATCAATTTAAGTAGAAAAGAAGAAGTTAGTGGGTTTTGTTGGAGAATATATAACTAGAGAGAGAGTTCTTGAGAGAGAGCTCAAGAAAGAAAGAAAAGAAGAGCAAGAAGAAGAATATGGAAGAAGAAATGCTTTGATCTCCACAAATTCATCAACTTAAGGTAGGAATTCTCTTCTAATTTCATGAATTTGACTTTGTTATACTGATGAACCCATGGAATCCAAGTTTAATTAAGAAGAATTCAAGTTTAATTGGTGGCTTTATGGAAGTAAGTTGAAGCAAAATATATGTATGAACAAGATAAGAAAGAAAGTGTAAGAATTAGTTTAAGAACATGACATGCATGACATATTTCATGGAAATTTTCTTCATACATTAGAGTTCTTGCATAATTCATGAAAATTAGAGAGAAAACTTACATGATATTAAAGTTTGAATTTATAGTATACATGTTTTATAATTTTCCATTTTAATTGAAGTTTTGATCCTTCAATTGACAAATTGAGTTCATAATGTTTTTACATGCATAGCTTCATTCTTGCTCATACAATTGAAATCTTGCTTGGTTCCTCAAATTTGAGGAGAAAATCTCACGGATTTTGATTATGGAACTCAAGATTGTATGGTTTATGATTTTACATGTTAAATTCAAGATTTGACCTTTTGCATGGAAGTTGAGTTTCAATTTGAAGTCATGATTTTTGTTTAAAATTATATATGATGAATTCAAGATGTTTTTGAAAGGTTTTGGGTCATGACATGCATGAGATTGAAGTTACAGTTACAAAAAAAATTTAATTTTCAAAAACTTAAACAGATTTTCAGATTTGAGAAGACTTGGAACCACATGCGGCTTGGAGCCACACGTGCAGAAATCAGAATAGATAGAAGCTTGCTTTCTGCTTTAATTGCACGTGTGGTGGTAGTTCCGCACGTGCGGTCAGTGCTCCCGTACATGCGGATTTCAGAATAGTCCTGGTTTTGTTTTTGCTCAATTTTTCTACTTTCTGGGCCTCTGCTTGCATGGTTTTAACGTGCTCTTCATTGCATTCGCATCTCATGAACGCAAATGAAATAAAGAAGAAAAAGCTATAATCGAACTAATTGGCAAGGAATAGAAACCGAATAAGTAGAAGTACTGAACTGAATAAAAATGACTGAATGACATGAATGTAATTGAGTTATGCTTAAATTTGTTTGTTTAGATCGAACACCGCATCTTTAGTGCATCTTTAGCATGTGTTTCAAGGAGTTCACTATGAGTAACACTGTTGTAAAGCTATGTTCAATCGTAATTATTTTCTGATTGATTAAATGTATTATTTTCTAAAGGAATACTGTTTATTGAATGAATGATTGTTCTATTTTCTGAACTGTACTTGTGGCATCCATAGTATATTGCTATTGTTATTGCTATTATTACAGAGATCTCTGTCAATTCCAATTCTTGAAACTATTGTTTATTGTATTGATGGCCATCAATTGATTGTTTGGTCTTTAAGACCTATTGAATTGTTCTGCTATTAGATGTACCACGTATGATCATTATGAATCCTAATGATTGACTGGTACGAGATATTGATTGAGAAAATGATCTATTGATGAACCGATTGTTTCAATTGTTGTAAGGACATCATTCATAACCCCTTTACACAGTTATTATTTATTGGGTTTTAGCTCACTGTTTATTACATGTATGTAGGTGAACAAGCACTGGATCAGTCTTAGTGGCGTCGACCAGAACCTTGTTTTGTCAAACCAACTACTGTGGCTTACCACGAGGTTTCCGAACTGTCATGTGTTGTGGCTTTTGATTGTTTCTACCTTGCCCACTTGTGGCTATGATCCTATGTTGTGAAGTTTTTGTTTCAGACTTATGTTTTCATTTTGTTTGACCATTTTGTTATTGGGGATTTAATTCTCTCAGTTATGTCATGTGTTGTATCTATGTTTGGACTTGGACTCATGTGACTGTCTATAAATGCAAGTTTGTTTTGTTCATTTAAGTTCTCACAGCTCTTTGGACATTATATTGTTTTATTTATTGGCTTATGCTAACCCCTTTTTACTGTAGTATTGTCATTACTGTTGAGCAGGTCTTTGATAATCACGGATTACTGGCTGGTTACGATGTTAAACCTAAAGAACGGGTTCAGGTTGTGACAAGTACTAAACAAAAATACTATGAACCCACCTTCTTCAACCCATAATTTATCCCAAATGTGTTTGTATGGTGGAGATTAAATTGATGAAGTGTGAGATCCATGAGTAAAATCAATTTGAATCATTAATTCCTTTTTCTAAGTAAATTATAGGTTCATAAGTTTGGGTTTGTAGTGTTGTTGTAATACTAAATTGAGGATACAATCACTTTCAAAAAAAATCTCAACCATATAAAATCACTTTAAGATCATTATACAAAAAATCACTGTAGAGGATACGGATTCTGAAAATATGGTAATGCTATGGTACATGAGCTCTAATCCTCTGTAGTAGTATCTTATAGTGTTGCAAAACAATGTCGTTTTGAGAGGAAACTTTAAGAAGAAGAAGAAAAAAAGAACCCATTACTGGATATTTTAATTATAACCAAAATCACATAAGATATGATAAAAAATTCTTAAATTATAATTAAAATAATATTATAATCAATATCATAACAAATAATAACTATAATTAAAATTAAAAAAAATACAAACATCACAGTTAAAAATGCATATGATACCAACCATAAAATTATTCCCAAAAAAATATGAAGAAAATAGTGGTATGGAATCCCACCATAATTCGGGTGGAGACCAAGGCTTTAAGTGGGACCCAATGACCCACAGGCAATCCCCACCCATAGCAACAACCACCAAACGCCTTTAGACAGCAGCAAATGAAACCTTCCTTCGTTTTCACCACTTCCCCTCTCTCTCTCTTTCGCTCTCATATTTCTTGTCGATCTGGTTTGGTCTCTGTAATTCAAACCTCTGCTCCGCTCCAAACAAGACTAGGATTTGGATTTAGAAGCCTCTCTCTCTGTCTCTCTGTCATCTTCTCTCTCTCTCTAAACTCAAACATGGATCCGCCTACTTCTTGGGACTCCCTTCGAAAACAGGTACACAATTTTATACACGTCTATATATATATATATATATGCATATATCTTATGTGTGGTGAATTTCGATATTTGGATTCATTTCATCGATCAAGCCCCAAATTTTCTTCTCAAATCACTAGCACTCTCCCTATATATATATATATAATTATATGGATTTTGGCTTAATGAATTTCGAATTATTTGCATTGTTTGTTTTGTGATTTGTGGGCGTTATGTAATTTAGAGTTTGGGTTTCGTTAAGGGTCTGAAATTTTTATATTATTCCATTTGTAAGTGATGGAATATTTGGGATTCCGAATTCTATGAATGGAAAATACCATCAAGTCTAGGTTTTTTTTTTTTTCCCCATTTATTGCACTGAGATCTGTGAATTTGGAATTGCTCCTGTGACTGAATGGGTCATTGATTCCATTGAAATGTTTAACAACAGAAGGTCATAGTTGTCGGCAAACCTATTTTGTTGTGTCAAGAGTTATTTAGAGCATCCTTCTGAATAGTGTCACCTGAATTTATTTATCATAAAAAAAAAAAAATAGTGTCACCTGAATTTCTCTGGAAGGAACAAAAATTGCCAAGACATGAATGTTTCTTTTGAGAGAAATGTTGAGTTCCTCAATAGCCCTGTTTTGAATGGTTATGCAAATGGTATGGTAGAGATAGTTTGGAAACTAGGGCAGGTGTAGTAGTCATTGTGTTTTGGGATGAAAGGGAACAAAAAGGAAACTTGTGACGTATGGCATTTCTCTTCAATTAAATGTTGTGGAGCAATCATACTCTTCATGGAAAACCCTCATGAATGATGCCATGAATCTGATGTTGATTATCTCCTCTCTTTTCATTTTAAATCCAAGTGATCATCATCACTTTTTCCTTTTGCTTTAAAATTGCTATTGCTATATCGAATTCATGGTTATGAAGATGGGTTTTCTTCTGTTTAACTGTTTTTGAAGAATGGCATTATCTGGCATCATGTAGGCAAGGAAGCTTGAAGCACAGTTGGATGAACAGATGCATTTGTATCGTAAATTAGTTTCCACAAAAACTGATGATGGGACCGATAAAGATCTTGAATTGGGGATTGATCAACTACTCCAACACCTTCAGCAAGTGAATTCACATATGCAAGCTTGGGTGTCATCAGGAGGCTCAGAAATATTTTCTCATACATTGACTCGGCATCAAGAAATTCTTCAAGACCTTACTCAGGTATTGTTACTTTTAAATGCTTAAGAAAACATTATTAGAGTCTTAAGAAACAATACAATTTTGGTTGTATGTATATATGGAGTGCAATACATATGTGTGTGTGCAAGTGTGTATATGGTTATATACAATAAGGATTCATAAATGCAAGCACCACCAAGTACAAAATCCTTACTACCTCAAATTATAATACTTCTACATAGAAAATTAATCAATAAATTAGCTTAATGATTTGATGACAATCATCTAAGTAGCACGACATGACACCAACATGCTGACACGTCAATTTTCAAAAAATACAAGACACGAGACCCTTAGGACATGTTAAAATTTTATGTTTTTATAAATTTTTTATGTCATATATATGAATAATTTATTCAAAGATAATTAAAAAATGAAACACAACACATTTTCTTCATTAAAAAACTATATATTTCATCAACTAAACATTAAGATATCATTTATATAGCAATTACATTCTAAACAGTGCAAAACAATTATATAATATTGTATTACACATAATATATTCATCTTATAGATGTTTCAAAACATATTTAGGTTGCATAAGTTGTGTTATGAAGAATGCAGAATATTATTATAATGAAGAGATTCATTATATAGGACGTATTTGGAGAGTTCAAGAAATGTCATCAAAGTGTCCGTGAAGTGTTGCTAAAGTGTCCTATGTTACCGTTTTTTTTTTCCTCAAGACATGTTGAAAGAAGTGTCAAACGCGATTTTAGGAGTATCCAAAGACTGTTGTGTCAGACAATCATATTAAAGGAAAAAGATTGTCGTGTCAATCCTCAATAGAAGTGCCCGTGCTTATTAGACAATCATATTAAAGGAAAATTTCCTCTTGAGTTCATTTTATATGAGACTGTTGGACAACCTTCTGGCTTATTGCCGACTGACTTACAGTTTAAAGGATGACCCTGAGCTAATTTAATGAAGTGACTATTCTATGGTGATGTTGAATACCCCACCTCATAGATGGTAAATAGGTTTTGTCTTTTCTTTGGAATGACATCAGGCATGAGGAGACTATGCTGCCACTACCATCCTTCACAAATTAATTTGAAGGCTATGAAGCGATACTTGGCCAAACTATAGCCTTTTGTTAAGATTTGACCACCCTAAAAACATAAGCTATTAGAGAACAATGTACATCAATGTTTTTCTCATGGTCCATTGAGGTTTCCTATAGCTGTGGAATGATTTCATTGCCCTGTAGTACGGAAAGGTTTGGCTCACCTTCTATTCCAACCTTTTATCTTGTAATTTAATCCTGAGACGGGGGTTTTTAGGAGGACTAGATCACATACTAAAATCGTATGGTGCATCCACTTTACTATGGTGTTGTTTGGCAAACGGAAATCCAGGCTATTGTATCCTCTTGAGAAAAAAATCCTAAAAGCAGTACTGTTGCTCATCACTTCCCACGTGATGCACAGGTGTAATGGACAGAGTGTAAAATGACTCTTTTGCGCTTTTAATTTTGAAAAAATCCCCAACAATAGGAGCAATACACACAGGGGCATTTTGGTCATTTACTATCCCACATAATTTCGAAGCTGTAATGGACAGACTGTAAAATGATGCTTTTGCCCTTTTAATTTTTGAGAAATCCACGACATCAGCAACAATACACATAGGGGCATTTTGGTCATTTACTATCCCACATCATTTCAAACATATTTTTCAATACAACAATCAAACAAAAAATTCAACCCATCTTCCCAAACACAAAAACTAAAATAGCCTACAAAAATAACTAAATAGCCAAAAAGCCAAAAAAAGTAGCCACTTTCCAAACGAGGCCTATAGCTAACCGCATAAAACATAGGGGATTAGAAAGGATCATTTCCTTTAGG
Source organism: Camellia lanceoleosa (assembly GCA_025200525.1). NCBI lineage: Eukaryota > Viridiplantae > Streptophyta > Magnoliopsida > Ericales > Theaceae > Camellia > Camellia lanceoleosa. The sequence continues at coordinate 110,878,526 of CM045769.1, forward strand.
AGAACCTTCTGGTTACCCATAGGTAAATTGTCTGGTTATTTAAGATTCTAGTGAACTGAGAGAGTTTTTCAGAAACCCGATGACTTGGATATATCAGATATGGGGTTTAACATAATTAGATGAATATGGATTCTTATTTAAATTGATAATTTTTTAAAACATTCAAGCTATGTAAATATGCTCTTCTTCTTTTGGAATTGTAGTACTTATTCCCAGGAAAATGCCTAAATTGCTTTGGAAGATTGATTTCTTCATCATGAAGTTCTTTATGTCATGCTTTTGTGGTAACAACATGACGATGGTAGCATGTGATCTAGCAATTTTACCAATAATGTCAATTGGCCAAGAAGATTTTGCATGATGATACTTATGCTGTGCCTAACATGATTTAATTGCAGGAATTTAATCGGCTGCGCTCTAGTCTTCGAGCTAAGAAAGAGCATGCTTCGCTTCTTGAGGATTTTAGGGAGTTTGATAGGACAAGATTGGATCTGGAAGAAAGTGGGGGATCTTATGATCAGGCTCTCCTTAAGGAGCATGCATCTGTCAACAGAAGTACAGGGCAGGTACCTTGAAGCAAGTTGTATTTGATTTTTACTACTCAAGAAATTCCTGTTCTTCTTTAGCTAGATATATGGATGTCTCTTAAATAGACTAACAGAATAGAGTGTTTAAGATTTCACTCCATGGGTAAGTTAGCCAATTGGCTTAACACTAACAGACTGTATTGCTGGACCTTTTTGTTTTTTTTTTCCTCAACTGTACATGACCTAACTTCATTGTTATGGTTCTTTTGCTTGTATATGCCATGCTATCCTATCCTGCTTTATTTTATGGCCTTCAAATTTTTTTCTTTTTTTTTTTTGGGGGGGGGGGGGGGGGTGGTATTTCCTAACCTATTGTATTGAGTAGGCTATTGCAAACTCCATTCTTCTATGGAGTTGAACTTGTACCATTATCCCTTTTTGTTGCAGCAGTAGATAGCACTTTTATAAATTTATTTGTAAGTAAAATTGTATTAGAGAAAGCACAGAAAGGAAAGTACCCTAATACAAGAGGAGGAGAAGGAAAAAAAAAATAAAAATAAATGGGAAACAAAAAACTAACTAAATCTATAACTAAAACTACCATACGAACCTTGCTCATGCCTACTTGCCAACAGATAATCCAAAACTAGGCCTCTGTTTTTCTTCGATAGATTTTATCATCTTCAAAGCATCATCCTCAAATTCATCACAAGGAAACTCGAAAATATGGCTCAGGCATCTAACTTTCTTCAAAACCCACTCCAACACTTCTTCCTCCATCACTATTAAAAGCATAGTTGTACGTTCCCCCACCCCTTCACCCCAAATTTGCCTTATTGCTACCTTTTTCCTTCCTAGGACCTAATAACAATACCACAGACCCGCCATCTTCATCACACGTGCCTTCTTACCCACCATGGCCCTTCAACTGCTTTGGGTTTTGGGTTCTCATTTTGAAAGAATTCCATTAGGTGGAGTTGCAAATATGCCCCCTCTCCCATTCTCAGTAGTACCATGACCTGGCTCCTCCACTTGTTGTGTAATAGCCATAGGCAGCTTTCTCGCGCTACCATCTAAAACATCAGAGGCCCTCCCATTACAACCTCTAGGCCTAGATGAGATTGTTCCAAAACAACTGCCACCTATAGCTAAGTTATTACACATTGATCAACGAACTTCATCGATGTGGCTATCCTTGGGAAGAAAATCCATAATCACTTTCTCAACTTCCTTTTCTTTCATGAAATGGTTCTGTACCCTTTGTTTTTCTCGGCCTTTGCTTGCATCTTGGTTTCACATGACAACCGAACTGTGAATCTACCTAAGTTGCTAGTGGAGTTGGGCCTCTCTTCATTAATTCTAGGCTTTCATCCTTTTGGTGATAAGTTTGGGCTAGTCTTTGTCCACCCCCAAAACCACATGGCTTTGGGCCTACTAGATGAATTAGGAGCCTACCTGTCAACCTCATTTCTCTTGAGAAAAAGACCTAGCCCAACTCATTTAATTTTCTCCTTGGGCTAGGGATCTATTACCATGTGAAGCAACCGATTGGGGTCCCACTTTTGCCCTTGCTATATTCTGCAATTCCCCTTATTATCATGTGATGTATATGGTTCCCAAGCCCTCCTCCCACATGATGCCTCCTGCCGCCATAACGGACTATTAACCCTCTTGCCCTAATAACACAAGAACCCATTCAAGAAAATTTTTCTCCCTTCATGCATGTTATAGTAGCAGGAAACTCCTACTTAGGTGATGTTTCTTACTAAGAAACGCGTTTTTGCGCTCTCAAGTAAGAAACATGCTCCCGTCGAGGAAAAAACTTGCTCCCAATGGAGTTAGAAACTCTTAGACATACAAATATCAAAGAAATAAAAGAAAAACAACCTAAACTTATTATATTACTTTCTATTTACATAATATTTATTTGTACTAGATAAAGACAATTTGTAGTTGACATCAATCTAAAATATTTGTTCATATTTTAACACATTTTTTAGAACTAAGCAGAAAAAATAATTATTAGAATATATTTATATATATAATATATACACGCTCCCATAGGTGCTTCCAACCTTAGAAACTTCTAGAGGCCCTTGCTCTCGCTTTGTGCAACTAAGGTCTGGTTCAACAAAAGGTTAAAGTTTGTGTTGCATTCTCCTCCTACTCCTACCATGCACATGGTGATCCTCATCTCTAAGAGCACCACAAGCCTCTCTTGCAGGGAACCCCCTTAACCTAACAATTTTTTTTGGCAATGATCTTTGTTGACCTTGCCACGCCACAAACCTTGCGTAACAGTTTTTGGAAAGTGAGACTTGGACCCTTTTCAACCCAAATAGGTGTCTCGTACGTCCATCCACCCTAACCAACTCTTTGCCATGGTTGATCCTTCTTCCTTTGGCCACCACTCAATCAAAACCTTGCAACACTGTGACCAAACCCACCCAACCATCATTGAATACTAATTTTGGAAAAAAAAAAAGAAAAAATTATTGCTCCTCCCCATTGACAATGCCAATTCCACAAGTTGATCACATCCCCTATTTGTAAGGCTATGGCACTCCAACATTCAAATCCCTCCTTAGACTACCAAAATGCCACCTGTGTTGCCTTTGCAACACCTCCGTCAATTTGCTACTCAACCACCGAACTTCAAATCTAAACAATGAAAGAGCTTGCTGCAAACCTTTTATCCATTCCACCATCACCACACAACTCCTCCCATTGGTTTCGTTTATTAAAATAAAGGTCTTTGTAACTTGTTGTATAATCTTTCTCCTTAGGGCTTTTTAGTATAGTTGTCAAATTAGGATTCGTATCGTGAATCGAAATAGCTTTGTACCAAATCGCGAATCGAATTGTGAATCGTAAAGATTCGGTCACTTTTTTTAAATTACTTAAAAACATATATCTACACATTTAGATGTTAAATATAGTTTAATAGGTAAGAAGTTAACAAAGATTCCTATGTAAGATCACTATCTTACCTTTTTTCTTTTTAGATTTCTTATCAACCATTCTTAATAAAGATAATAACCAAATAGACAAATTGTCAATTTCTAAAGTAACAATAATTAACAACGATATTGATATTTGGACAATAAGAATACATACTTTTCTAAGTAACAGTGAACAAATAATAAGAAATAATTATTTAGAATCTTTTATTTTAAAGCTTAAAACATTTTAAAAGATATAACTGACCTCAAACATGTAATATTCAATTTAATAAAATAGCAATAGATAATCCATAGTGTAACTTTAATCTTAAATATCTTTAGAAGATGTATTATGATTTTTTAAAGGGAAAAAAAAGAGAGAAGAAATGTTAAAAATATGTTGGGTCTAACTAAATCTGATTAGATCCTATTAAAAACTCCATTATCACTAAAATAACAACAAATCATGTATATATATTGGTTGTTTTGGTATTAAATACTATTAGAAGTTGGATTATGTCGTCTTTACCAAAAAAATGAAGGAAAAAAAATAGTCAAAAATATGCTGGACACGATAATTTCAAAAATTACATGAATTGTAAAAAGTGAATCAAATCATGAATCGATTGTGAATCATGCAATTCACTAGAGATTCACTTCCAAAATAGATTCATTTATAGATTCGTATCGATTTTGCAAAAATTGCGAATCGAATCATGAATCAAATCGCAAATCGTAAGATTCTGATAACAGAGCTAGAGCTTTTTAGTGCTCAAGCATATAAAAGAATTAGGACCAAGAGATACCACTTGACCTATAATTTTAGTTACGTTCTTAATTTTGTATTTATGATTTTAATTATGTTTGTTTGGACAGCTACCTTGGGTTGTATCCTCACTATGGATAACTTGATTCGGCGGCGGTATGTGTTGGTAAATTAGTGTTGTATGTGTTGTTGGGGTCTGTGTTGGGAGTGTTGCTCAGTTGGGGTGAGGCAAGAGGTGGCAGAAGGCTGGGTTACTTACTTTCCATTGCTTGTTTTGGTTGGTTTAGTTGGAGCCTAACAGACGCATTTTTAATAATATGTGTCATTCAATTCTTTGGTTAGAAAGTAGGCTTCTTATGGTGTTGCATAATTGGGTTACAGGTTCAGTTGATCCTGATGTTTTGACTTTTGTACATTTTGTGGAGGATTTGCTTAGTTAGCTTTTGCGGGCCATTGTTGGCTGCTATTTTCTTTGTATTCTTTGCATCGCCTTGATGCTTTTCTAATAAAGTTTGCTTATTTATCCAAAAAAAAAAATATATATATATATATATTTGTTAAGTAGCAAGGCAATCACTCACATTTGGTAAAGTTTTATTGGGACACTTTTTTCCATATTTCCTTTAGAACTATATTTCTAATCTTAGCTCATAGTTGTCTGAACTAATTACCAACAATTAGTTATTGGCCTCATTTGGCTAAACTTAGAAGTTAGTTTTTTAGATTATTGGCTTAAAATGGTTTGGTGAAACTTCTTGCGTAAGATGTAAAAAAGTTGAATTTGTTTGGTAAATAAGTTGTTAAGTATCTTTTTGCCTTGTAATGTTCAAAATGCCTACAGCTTCCTATATCATAACAACTATTGTATATTCCATTGGGCATTTTTGTCAAAACATTTAAAAACTAGAAAGTTAATCCAAAAAAGCAAGCGAGGGTAGCTTAAAAAAATTAAGTTAATGAAGTTGTATAAGTTGAGTGCAATAAGCTGTGCAAACACTTTTGACTAGCTTTTTTAAAACTATAATCCAAATAATCCCACTTAAAAGTTATGCCAAATAGCTTCATTGTAAGCAATGGTTGGTGAGGTTGGTAGCCATGGACTTTGGGAGGATGACGGGCAATTTAATGGCTGGGAGTTGCCAGAGGCAGAAGACGAGAGAAACAAGGTGACTTGGGAGGGAGAGAGGGTGGCAGTGAGTAAGAACCTTGTGGAGGAGCAAGAGGATGAAGATGGTGATTAGAATTTAGGGATGATGTTTACGTTGCGTGGATACCCCATTATGTAATGTTAGACTGTTGGAGGCCAACTCACTTGTGGAGTCTATGGATAGGTGGTCAATTCACTTGGCCTGACATAGTGGAGTTATTAGGTCTACCTCTGCTTCCTATGATTCAGACATTGGGGATCGTATTGTGGGAGTTGCAGAGTTAGGTGTAATACCTAGTAGGATGTATCATGGCTTGACATAAGTGGTAGGTATTATACCTGTTTTTGAGGTATCAACTGTTTGGGTCAGTGCAACACAATCTCTCTCTCTCTCTCTCTCTCTCAGATCTGTCAATGAGGGGTTGCTCCCTATGGGGAACGAGCCAAGCAACCTTGACAAACCCCTGGGCCTAGATGCCACAATTCTCTAGCAATCTCTAGCAGTGGATATTTAGGTTCTTGTTCTAGCCATAGATGCCAAAGTTTTGGTAATGGAGATGATAATAGTATGTAGAAGTAGAAGTCCCATCTAAGGGGTGTAGGGCATAGAGGAGACATGGCCATTAGTGGAATACCAAAACCTTGATGTTTCTATGGAACCGCACAGAAACACACCATAATGTTATGAAACATACCCAAATAACAAATTGTTTCGACACCTATAGGAATATCCAACAATGGTCATTTCCATTTGCATGTTAATTTTTTTTTTTTTTAAAGAAAAAAAAAATTGAGAACAAAGAAAATTCTTATATGTATTAGAAAATATGAGAAACTAGAGAGAGAGAGAGGATAAAACAAGCACGATTGAGTCAGTCATTCTATTTCTTTATTACCATAAAGTACTTTTTTAAAAGAAGATTGTCACCTCTATTTTATTTATTTATAAGACTGCTAGAATTTTAATTTTAATTTTGTTTTATTTTTTATTTATGTTTTTCTTTTTATAAAGGAAAGCCCCTTTTGACAACTAGGCCTTTAAACTTTTCTGTCTTATGATATTCATAGATCTCTTTCTGGATTGTTAGAGCAAGAAGCATAACTAAATCAGCATGTTGGATTTTGTAATTATTATGCATTTTGCACATAAGTTTAAGTTTCTATTTCCAAATAATTTCATACGCTTCCAAAGTTTTTGTAATTTCCCTTATGTTTTGAAATGTTTCCTTTTCCAAGCTAACTGACACAACATATTGTAGGGTGTTGTGCCATAGAATTGTTGAGTGAGCATGGGATGGGCAAGGGTGGCTTGGCTTGGTTGAGTAGTCCCTTGGTCATGCCTCGGGGCTTCCCATTCTTTGACTTATTCACTTGGTGCTTTGGCCTGCAGCTAGGGTGCTGTGTGCCCTAGTAGTCCAAGGTAGTATAGGTTGGTGATTGATATACCCTCGCGTAGGCTAGGCACATAACCCTATTGAATTGCATAAGAGATTTTGTGCAACCCTTGCTGGCTTGCCATGTGGAGAGTGAAGACCCTGAAATGGCGATGATGTGACATCCATAGGGCCCCGTCACATAGAAAAATTATCCATGTACCCATAGTTAACCAAACCAAAACCAAACTAAGCCTTAAGTCTCATCAAATGGGATCGACTACATGAATCTTTCTTCTTCACGCGGCTCTATCAAAGGCCATTTTATTAGTTAAATTAAGTATATCCATATCTCTATTTACAACGCTAGCCAACGTTAATCTAGGCCTACCTGGTCCCCTAACACTTCCATCTACCTTCACTGCATCGCATCTCTTTACTACTGCCTCTGTTGGTCTCCGTTGGATATGACCAAACCATCTCAACTAATTCTCTCTTAACTTATCTTTTATCGGTGCTACTCCTATCCATTCCCTAATACACTTATTCCTAATTTTGTCTTATCTAGTCTTGTCACACGTCTATTTTAGTATCCTCATCTCAGCCACACTCATCTTATTCACATGTTGTTTCTTGGTTGCCCAACACTCCGTCTCATACAACATTGCTGGTCTAATAGCCGTTCTATAGAACTTACCTCTTAGTCTAGTGGGTATTCATTTATCACACAGTACTCTAGACGCACTTCTCCACTTACACCATCTTGCCTTAATCCTATGGGCCACATCTGCATCAATCTCCTCCGCCGTTGTGATAACCGATCCTAAATAACAAAAATGTTCAAACTTTGGCAGTTTTTGGTTCTCAATCTTCATTTCTCCTCCGCTTTCATTGTTACTGTTCCTAAATTTACACTCTATGTACTCTGTCTTAGTTCTGCTTATCTGGAATCCTTTAGATTCAAGTGCTTTTCTCCAAATTTCCAACTTTGTGTTAACTCTTTCTCTAGTCTCATCCACTAGCATGATATCGTCTGCAAAAAGTATACACCATGGCATGTCATCCTGAATATTTCTCGTCAACTCATCCATAATTAAAGCAAAAAGATAAGGACTCAAGGTAGATCCTTGGTGTAACCCTATAGTGATAGAAATTCAGTTGTCTCTCCAGCAGGCGATCTAATACTAGTCACTACCCCTTCATACATGTCCCTAATCACATCAATGTAATCTTTTGTTATCCCTTTCTTTTCTAACATCTACCATATTATATCCCGAGGCACTTTATCATATGCTTTCTCAAGGTCGATAAACACCATATGAATGTCTCTTTTCTTTTTTCTATACTTTTTTATTACTCTCCTCAAAAGATAGATCGTTTCCATTGTTGACTTGCTAGGCTTAAAATCAAATTGATTCTTTGACACCTATGTTATATCTCGCAATCTGCATTCTATCACCCTCTCCCACACTTTCATTATATGACACATTAGTTTGATTCCTCTAAAATTATTGCAATTCTAGACATCTCCTTTATTCTTATAGATTGGTACTAAAATACTCTTCTTCCACTCATTTGGCATTTTCCTAGTCAACAAAATTTTGCTAAACAACCTAGTCGACCAAATAATCCCCTTTTTGTCCAAATACTTCCAAGTTTCAATAGGAATATCATTGGGTCCTAAAGCCTTATTTGATTTCATTTTCTTAAATGCAATCTCTACTACAAAATTTCGAATCCTGCGATAGAACCTATAGTCTTGGTTTATCATACTACTGGCTATTTTTTCCCCTATTGACGTACCTCCATGTTCCTCATTTAATTATTTCTCAAAATAGTTCTTCCATCTTTCCTTAATCTCTTCATCATTCACCAATACCTTAGAATTCTCACTCTTGATGCACTTAACTTAATTAACTTCTTTTTCCTCTCCCGTATTTTAGCAATTTTGTATACCCTCTTTTCTCCCTCCTTATTATCTAGTCTAGTGTATAGGTCATCATAAGCTTTCAACTTAGCCTCACTACTTTCTTGACTTCCTTATTAGCCAATTTATAGCTCTTGAGGTTTTCCTCAGTTCTATCCTTCTGCCACTTTTTAAAGTATTCTTTTTTTGCCTTAACTACCGCTTGAATCTCTTTTCCCCACCACCAAGTTTCCTTAGAGCTGGGTCTCGTTTCTTTCGACTCTCCAAGCATTTCCCTTGAGATTCTCCTTATATAATTGGCCATCGAGTTCCACATAGTGTTAACATCATCTTTCAAGTCCCAAGTACCTTCCTTATTCATTCTATTCTTAAATATTGCTAGGTTATATCCTTTTAGGTCCCACCATCTCGTCCTACAACGCCCACCATCCTTCCTAGCTTGGTATTGCCCTTTAAAACACAAATCTAGTACCAAAATCCTATATTGAGAGGTCAGACTCTCTCCAGGAATCACCTTACAACCATTGCATTTTAGGCGGTTCACTTTTCTCACTAAGAAGTAATCTATTTGACTCTTAACTACTAACCCACTCTTAAAAGTTGTTAAATGCTCCTTCCTCTTCTTATACATAGTATTGGCCACCACTAGGTTAGAAGCCAATGCAAAATCTAAGATATTCTTTCCAGCCTCATTTCTGTCACCAAAACTATATCTACCATGCACTATTTCATAGCCTAGTTTATCTATGCCTACATGGCCATTAAAATCTCCACCTATAATCAGGTTTTCTCCTATGGGTATCTCCTGTAAGATCTCATCAATTTGCTCCAAAAAATCCCTCTTAGTCTGATCATCCAATCCTACTTGAGAGGCGTATGCACTAACAATGTTCACTTTATTCCCTGCAATAACTAGTTTAACTAACATAATCCTATCCCGTTTCCTAATGACAGTCATTACACTCTCCACAAGACCCTTGGCAATTATGATTCTTACCCCATTCCTGCGTCTATCCTTACCACTATAATACAGTTTAAAATCGGTATCCTCAATTTCCCTAGCTTTCTCATCCATCTGCTTAGTTTCTTGTACGCAAGCTATGCTAACTCTCCTCCTAATCATAACATCTACCAATTCCATCGTCTTACCAGTTAAGGTTTCTATATTCCAAGTGGTTACCCTAAACCTATGGTCTTGGATTAGCTTCTTTACTCGCGTTCGTCCAGAAAAACGCTAGAACCTTTGCCCATTTTTCACTGCACCCAAGTGTCGATGCGGAACCCCTTGTTCACTTTTCGAAACACCTGGAGGCAGGCGCAATATGTTACTTGAGGGGAACGATCTAGCATTTAAACGAGTCAAAGTAGGATTCATTGTCATAAGGGATCCGAGTGGCTTTTTTACGTGTTGGCTGTTGGCTACCTAACACACAATCCTCCTCCTTTATCTGGGCTTGGGACCGGCGGAGTTGTACACATCCCCGGTGGAGTTATCCATGTACCCACGGTTATCAATGAAATTATTCCAGTGATAATTAAATAATATTTCTAAAGTTTGATGAGATTAATTCCTGTTAAATATACCTTTGTTTTTTTGTTTGATTATTAATGTCTAAGTGCGTGTATTGAAGCTTTATTTGGCTTCATGTGTGTGAGGTGAGTCTCAAGGCTTTTAATTCTCCTTTGAAAACTATGTTTATAGACAATAAATGAAATTCAGTATAAAAAGAAAGTAGACTGCAAGTACAGGAGAACAGATCAGCAACTGAGTATAAAACGATATATGTAACGAAACATGAAAAGGAGCAAAAAAAGGGAAAGATATGAATGTGAAAACAACCAATATCCCTAAAGAGTAGTGAAGGAGCACAAGAAATTAGCAAGATGAGTGTCTCTCTAGTTTAGGTGGTTCAGCCTCTTATGTTGTGGCCTTCAGGATCAATTGGACCATCATGTTAGATGCCAGGTTCTGCACTTCTCTGCATATGTGATAGCTCACCAAGGCCTTTGTGAGGAATTGACTCTTGCTAAGCTCCTTTTTCTTTTCTTTTTTTAAAAGTATGTGGTAGTATCCTCAGATCTCTACAATTTCATCCCTCAACAATTTTCTTCTCATGTCTTAGAGATTACTGATTGAAGTTGAACTTCAAGTGCTTTGAATCTGGACACATCCATGTATTAACAAAAGTTGAGGAAAATTTGTGTTATGGCATTAACTGCCAGTAACTAATCATATGCAGTAGTTCTGTCCTTTTCAATTCTTGATGCTCAAAAGTTAACATTGGAGTGTGGAATTTAGTTACTTTCTGCAAAGAATCAGACTTCCTTCCACTTCTTATTTTCCTAGTCCTTCAAACAGACATCACAGTTGCTTCTGTGAAACATATTCAAATTGTATGTTCATGATCAGATATGATCTTTTGTAGGAGAAAACTGTGATTTTTTATTGATTGCCAAACATGTTTTAGCTATAAGAGCTTTTGGCTGTAGCACATACAAGTTTCATCTTTGCATGTTCAATATATGATCTTGTGTTATATTGTTTTCAAGTGCTTGACTTGTCAATCTTGTTACAAGTGCTTTGCGGAGTGCAAGAGACACGGTACATAGAAAAGAACAACAGACTTGTTAACTTGGTTTCTCTCTGATATACGCCACTGTTAATATTTTCTTGAAGCAGAATTACATGATGAAGCCTCTATGATTTAAAATCTGATTAGGTTTTTAAATGCTGTGAGCGACAGTTTGCAGATGTAAATCACCAGCTAGGTTTTAATTTTTCTGTGCTGTGATCCAGTCATTGTACTATTGGGATCCCTCATTTCATTAATACTCTATTACATGGTTGTGTAGAATGTAGAGTAACCAAGGTTCTTAGGTGCTTGCTAATACAGATGTTAGTAATGTGTAAGGCCTCAATTTCATAAACTCAATTCTTCCCGAGCAAATGCAACCAGCTGGCAAAAAAGAGTAGGTAATTTGAACTTTATAATCATATATATCTACTAATATATATTGACAAAATGATGAATTTCAATTACTATACTTTCTTTGCTTGTTTCTCTTTAATTTTAACAATTACAGATTTATAGAGGAGATACTGATCCAAAAATAAAGGCTTATGGTTATGGATTTTGTATTTTAAGATGAATTGAAGAGGGGAAAATTTGTCCAAGAGCTAGGTGGTGAAACTTTAAGGAGAAAAACAACACAATGGTAAGTAGAGAAAAGTGAAATTCAAAATGAATGATCACTGTTAAGTAACCATATGAGAGTCTGAAGTGAATCATTCTTCTGAAGTTAAAATAACTATTAGACCAAACTGAGCATATTATTGAGCCTGGCCAAGATGAAGGTAGGGTGGGGTAGGTGGGAGGGGGCATAAAGCAGTAAGTTGAATGTACGTGGTGATTTGATCATAAGTTTGGTGCTGGGGAGATAAAACACGTTACAAACTTTAGTTTAGAAGACAATAGAGATGGATCATTAGAGTTCTGTGCATCCCTCTCGTATGATATTTGATCTTCTATTCAGTAATTTATTTTTAGGTTCTTGGCTCGTTATTTTTGCCACACGAGTATACAAAGTGATCAGATTATGAAAACACTGTGCAAATGTCTTAAAAGAAGTGTAATATAACCTCAGTGAAGTTGAATAATGCAAATGCCAATACCTCAAGGGAGGTACATGATATTTGTTTCTGCTTTGTGCATGTGTCTATTTGTGTCCACTAATGTGGTTTTGCTGCAGATGGATTCTGTGATTTCTCAAGCACAAGAGACCCTCGGTACACTCGTCTTTCAAAGATCAACATTTGGAGGCATCAATTCAAAGCTTAGCAATGTCAGCAGCCGACTTCCAACGGTATGGGAAATAAGTTGCCACTTGGTTTGCATTCTTATAAATGCTGGTGTCTTGTTAATGATTGATTGGGTGTTTAGAAAAAAATGTGGGGGAGGGAGAAAAGTGATTATACCATTTTGGTTTCCGTAGCATTTGACTGTATGCGGTGCCTTAAAGAAGTCACCAGAACAAAACAAATTTTACTGTAAACTTGGACATGGAGCATTTTGAATTGCTCTGAAGCCAAGAATCATTGAAAATGCTATGGACACAAAATGGAATGAGTTGTGTGAGTGCCAAATATGGTTCTGCGCCAAGGGATTACTTCAATGAAATTTATTGTTAGCTGGGTAAATTCGTATTTTGCAGGTGAATCATATTCTCTCATCAATAAAGAGGAAAAAGTCCATGGATACTATCATCCTTTCCTTGGTTGCTTCTGTCTGCACATTTCTCATTTTGATTTATTGGATGACCAAATAGGTAATGTTGCGAGCCTCGCTACTGGTCCTCCTTCCATTATATTGTTTGTAAATACCCTGTTGGTTTGTCAATAATTTTTGTTATATTCTTTATATGTATCATGGTATATTACTTGTGACATGGCATTAGAAAATCAGTGTCATAAAAACTTCATACCTTTGAACTTTACTCATGCTCCAATTGTCTGGTAGAAATTGCATTACTGATGATGATTTTTTTTTAAACCACTCTTATGTCATTTCTGATTACTTCAGTGGCCAATTTAATATGAAATTACTGAATTGAGTTGTGGTCTTGTGTTAGAGATATATTGTGTACTAAGGAGTCAAAAAGTTACTGGATTTGTTACTTTGTAGGAACTGAAAGGTTGATTATTATTGATGTTGATGGAAAAACTATATCAACATGCTCTACAAGAACGAAGTGATTACATGGTGCTCGTCAAGAATTCTTTTATACTGTTTTTGGTTGAGGGATTTGATAAGGGATTTAGAAACGGAAATGGAAAAGGTAGGTGAAATGTGAACAAAAAACCTATATATTTCCCTAATTTTTTTTTTCTTTTTCCTTTCCTCCCCTCCCTCCTCCTCAAACACAGCATTAGACTGCATTTGGTAGTGTGGAATTTGTGCTTTGGAATTGGAATTGGAATTGGAATTGGAATTGCGGTTTCTATTAACTGAAATCCAAACTTTGAACTAAAATTACTTGTAATCTCAATTTCAAAGCATGAATTTAAGTTCATTATCACTCATACCAATCTCTTCACTCGATGTCACCATTATCTACCTTCTGTTTGACATTTTATTCTAGTAATGGTAAGATCAGAGAAATCTTTCTTAAAAGTTTCACTGTGTTTGGATCTAGGATTTAGGGAGGGATTTGTGAAGAGGAAGAGAAGGCAAAAGCAACAAGAAGGTAATATTAGTGATAAATTGCTATATCTTGATATCAAGGTAGCCATTACTATTTCCTCATAACTAGAATGCAGAGAGAAAACCAGATGGAAAGGAAGAGAAGAATGCAGGGAAATAAAAAGGGTGGGGTGAATATATAGCAGAAAAAGCCATGACTGCAGGGAGAAAAATGAACTGTCAAAGGAAAGAAAACAGTTGGAAATTAGGCTCAGGATAGTATCTGAACCAAATAGCAGTTGCAAGTTTGTTTTTCTAATTTTTAATTATTATTGTTATTTTTTTTTAAAAAAAAAAAACAAAAAACATAGGTTCTAGGATGACAAACTAAAGAGTAGGAGTACTTACGTATAGGTCCTAATAAGTGGATTTATTATTTAATAGGTCTTATGAGAAAAATTTGTTATAAAAAAAGTCAATAATTATATTATGAATGTATTATTGAAAGGTGAGTTGTCCTCTTTTTGAGTAGTTAACCATTTTTCCAATATTTTATGGGTGCCAAGTGTTGGAAGACTGTTTCCTCCTTTTCTTTTTTTTTCTACTTTTTCAAACATGGTTTGTTTGGAGAGACAGAGATATCTAAGTAAAGAGATATTGATCCAATATGATTAGACAAGAGCAAATGGAACATGGAATCATATGGAGTGTCTCCATTTTACACAAGCCAATGAAAATGTAATGTCAAACTACACTCAACCATTTCCTTTTCAAAGACTTTATTTATTTATTTATTTATTTTAATGTGGGTGGGGTTTCATTAGGAGAAACAAGTTTGGTTAAAATGAAACTAGGAGCTACTTTGTGAAAATTATTAGATTAATAATAAAGCTAAGATTATACCTATCTCAAGGGTTTACTTTCTAGATTTTATGATGTTAAAATAATTCTCCAATACTTTTCGGTCATTTGTTGCTATGCTATTCTTTTGACTGCAACGTATAAGATGCTTTATTTTTAAATTTATTTTGTCATTAGTAAATATTTTTTTATTATTTTTGAATAAAAATATATTTTTTTAAACTGTTTAGACAACATGATCCTAAAAAAAATTATTTAAAAAAAATTGTACCTAAAGACAAATAAGCTAATTTTTATAAAAGAAAATTTAACACGATTTACTCGCTGTGTAGTTAGTGAAATTTTTGAATTTTTAAAAAATTTTAGGGTCATTTAGTGCTCTACCTTAGATGACTTTTGGAAAAAAAATAGAAATAATTTTTTAAAATTCATTAAAAACAAAAATAAGTTCAAAATAATAATAATATTAATAAGAGTAAATTACAAACACACCTCCTGAGGTTTACTTAAATTATAAATGATCTCTTGTGGTTCTAGAAATTATATTATATCCCCTAAGGTTTCTAATTTCATAATAAATAGGTCTTTTTATTAATAAATCATCAAGTTAATTAACAGTTTTTAATAATGTTAAAATTTTATTTTAATGAATAATTCGAATAATTTTATTATTATATATGTAAATAGGTAGAAATTTCACTTTTTCAATTAATTTTGTTAATAAAAAATTATGACAGGGAGGTATTTGTAATTTTCTAAATCACAGGGGGCAATTCATATTTTAAGCAAATCTCAGGGGATGTATTTGTAATTTACCCTATTAATAACTTACAAGTTTCTGCCAAATAGAGGTGCTTGTGGTTCGGTTGCGGTCGGAGAATCTTCAATCCGTCATCCGATCGTCAGATTGGCGGATTCAAAAAAATCAATCTGCATCCGTCTACCGAATTGGAAGATGCGGATTGAGTAGTTTGACGGATTAGCGGATGAATGCGAATCCGTTTGGTCTAGATTTTTACAAATTTTGAATATAATACAACTTGTCAACAATTTTTTTTGAATAACAATCCAACTCAATGCAACTAAAAGATTATTAAGTAAATTGTCAAATACCAATAATAAATATATATAAGAAAACCATGCGTTATTAAAACTATTTCATTACAATTTTTTTTGTAATTCAAAAACTATTTAATTTGATTTTTTTTAAAATGACAAAATTAAATCTTATATTTTTCACACAAAAATACCTAATATTAACACTTGCCATTTGATAAAAGAATTTCTAAATTGAAAACAAAACAGAATATCTAAACTCTTTTTCAATTGAAAACACAAATAGAATAGTTAAACAAATTGAAAATACAAAGTCTTACCAATTATTAGGGGTACTCACAGTTTAGCTGTTCGGTTTTTAGTCAATGGAATCTCAAATCCGCCATCAATCCAAAATTAGGCGGATGGAAAAAAATCTATCCGTAACCGTCTGCTAGTCATCATGCATCCGTTCAAAATACGACGAATTAACTCGATTCGATTAGTTTGGACGAATCAAAATATCCACTGATCACTCCTATTGTCAAAGGGTAGTGTCACATTGCTTATCTACACAATTACTTGTACTTGCCAAAAAATATTAATTAAGTAATTAATTAATAAAATATTTGGATGATTATAGTAATAAAATAAAGGATAAAGCTGTCGAAATTTTTATATAACAAATCTTGAACTAACTAGAACATTACTCATGTAATTCGGAAAACCTGAGAGAGATGCATGATTGACTGATTGATCGAAACTTTAGTCGTGTAAGTTTGTGACGCAATCCACGTTTGTTTCACTTTAAAATAAAAAATTCGTTCAAGATAGTTAGATGTTTGAGAGCAATTCATGATTCATGTGTGAAAGTGAAAGTGATGTTAACTATTGGAATTTATTTTTTATTTTTACTTGGTAATTAAGGCAAATTACAAATATATCTTAGTGTTTGTATAAAATACAATTTTCTCTCAATTTTGAAAAATACATTTCACCTTTTGAGGTTTCAAATTGCATGATAAATACCCATTTCTATTAGTCAATTGTTAGGTCAATTAATTGATTTTACTAATGTCTATAATTTTATTTATCAAAATTAGTGACAGAGTGAGAAATTTAATGTAGAGGTGGCACACATGAAGCACAACATTAATTTTTTTTTCTTTTTTTCTTTTCATAACAAGTAACAACGAGATATTATTAAACTTAATACATTTTTATTTTTATTACAATTATCCTGAGATTTACATCCACCCGATTTATAAATTCACAATCAATAATTAAATTCTATTAACCCAACAGTATGAACAAACAAACAAACAAAAAAATAACTAAATCTACAATATGTATGAGAGGGTTCAGGAAAGTTGGAAAATTCGAAGATCTTCAAAGATCCTTGAAGAAAAATTCAAATTCTTTAGAAGATGATGAGAGGCTTAGATTCTTCAATAGTCTTAACTAAGAACACAAAAGCAAAGAGATGATGGGGATAAGAGATTGGGTGAAGAAGAAGGCAAAGTAGCTAAAGAGAGAATAATGATAAGACTCTCCCACGGAACTCCCACTTTTACTCTCAAGGTTGATAATGGAGAAGAGAAATTAGTTCTTTTTCAAGAGTTTTCTCTTCAAAATCCATCCCTTGTAAAGCTATGAGTGGGTGCTATTTATAAGCACCTCATGATGTAGGATGGAACCCATGTGCAAGGCATATGGGGAATATTCTCTCTAACCACCTTGTCCGAGGAGGTGACCTCTCCGAGGATGAGAAAAACCCTCGAAGAGGAGATCAACCTCTCGGCAAACCCTTCTTCTTAGCCACACCTAACCAATGATCTCCAATCATCCCAAAATGTCAGAGGTAGTTCCAGAGGACGTCCTGCCGCAGAAGGGTCAAGGGTAGTTCAAGAAAACGCCCTGCCGCAAATATTGTCGAGTCTTAGGGACCCCCTAGATCGTGCTACCTCGACCCGGGTATAGGCTAGTTTAACCGAAGAGTGAATTTATCTCCATTCACCGTTCTCGGGATCGGGTCCTTTGTTCGGACTCCATTATGCCCCATGGTTTTGGTGCATAGATCCCGGAAAGCTCCAAGTCCGCAAATGTTCTGAGACTCATTAATGGAACGACTTCTAGATTGCGTTTGAATCCATTCGAAGCCAAGTGTTTCGGATCTCTAGGTTCGTAGATCCGAACCCTTTCGAGGCCTAGAGCGATTTGGCCTGTTTGATGGCGATAAATCCGAGCCTACCGATCTTGGACTTGCGATAAATTCGGACCCATCAACCTTGGACTATTGGGCTTAATTAATTTAGTGGACACAAATTAGCCCCTTACACAATAAAATAAGTTCAATCCTATCTACTCAACAAAAGAGCCCCACAATGAAGAGAAATGAATTATTAATTGATTCAATTCTTGCCTTCACCTGTCGATTAAAAGTGTACAAGAATAACCAAAAGAATAGAATAGATCATTTTTAAAATTTTAAAAATATAAGGAGTTTTACCTGATTTAAAGAGGAGCACTATTATGATTTTGTAAGGGATAAACAATACATAATTTATATATATATGGATAATAGTATAAATAAGTTCAAAATACTTATTTAACAATCAATACTCTTTTTAAAAAAATTAAAAATAAAAAATAAAAGGGAGATGTGGTGAAATAACAATGGAACGGAGAGGTAATGAGGCAACGGTGGAGGGTTGGGTAAGCGATTTGGGGAGCTGATGAAGGTGATGGTTGTCTCGGTAGAAAAGTGGGAGATGAGAGGAGTAGCCACTGTGTTGGAAAAAAAAATAAAAAATAAAAGTGAGTATGAAAAAGATATAGTAGAGTCATTTTCTTTAGGTATTGGAGACCAATCAAGTATTTTAATGTCTAAAAAGATCACTAATGACATGACAAATATAAAAAAAAAAAAAAAAAAACAAAACCAAAAAAAAAAAAATCATCATCATACATGGTGAGAGGCTTATCATTTATTGATAGTAGTACTAAGTATTAGCACTCATTTTTTTTCCATTTTAATATTGACATTATTAAAAGTCAAACTTCAATGGTAAAATATTTATTCAAAAAATTAAAATAATCACACATCGATAACTATATATTTAAATAAAATTTATATTACAAAAGTAAAATGGATAGTTACTCTTGAAATTATAACTGTTGTCCATTTTTTTAAAAACAGATATGATTCAAATATATAACTAACGATATCTGATCATCTTAAATTTTTGTATGAATATTCTACTCAATGAATTATAAAAAAAGTGAACAGTTCGAATTAGTAAGGTTGGCCTCAAAATAGACTCACCAAGCCCAAATGCTTTCTCAAGTTGAGATGGCCAACTTAGAATAATATAATTCCTTTGTCAAACTAGAAGGAAAATCGATATTTTAAATAAACTCTGCAAGAAATGTATTGTAATTTATCCTAACAATTAATAGGGTAAATTGGAAATACACTCCCTAGTGTTTACCTAAAATACAGATTATCCCATTTAGTTACAGAAATTATAAATATATCTTTAACAAAAAAATTTATTCAATAGAATTGCTGAAAAAATAAAATTTCTAACTATCACTACAAAAAAATTAAAGTTTTAGAGACCAAAATTTAGGGACAATTATTTTTTAGTGACCAAATATTTTTATTGCGAAGCGTGTCGTAATTATATTTATAGCAACGAAAATTAGACATTAATAATGAATTATTATCCTTTTGGAGCCAATTTTTTTGTCTAAAAAAATAAACTATTTTGAGACTAAATTATTTTATCCCTAAAAGTTTATTTATTAGTGACATTTTCAAAATTTTATCGCTAAAAATCTTATTTTTGACTTTTTGGAGCAATCTTTTAGTGACTATCCTGATGACGATAGAAATTGGTTCTTAAATATCTTTTGCAACAAAATTTTCACTTTTAGAGATCAAAATATTTGGTTTCTAAAAGTCTTATATGTTTTAGTGTATCCTCTTATACAACAATGAAATTATTAGAACTGTTAATTGAAATATATTGTTGATATCATTAAAAATTGTCAATTAACTTAATGATTAATTAATAAAAGTATTATTTGTTATGTGACTAGAAATATTAAAAGGTGAAATATAATTTCTATATTCAAAATTAGTATTTTAAGTAAATTTTAAGGGATAAATTTACAATTTATCATAATTAATAACTTAGTGCAGGCTTGGTGTACTCCGAACCTAATGAGGCAACACACGTGCATTCCTCAGCCAATGAAATAGTGCAGACTCAGGAATTTTTATTAGATGTAGTGATGCTGAAAGATCATTAAAAGTCATGTTAAATTCATGAGCTATTAATCACTCTTGATGGTTGAGTTTTTCTTTACTTGAAAATAACATATTGTTTTGAGTGGAAAATATTTGGAGAATAACATATAAATGGGAGTTTCAAAAATAATTTATAAATTAGTAAAAAAATTTATCAATAATAATAAAAATCTAAAACTTTTTCATATATTTGTAATATTTTTTTTAAATTACCACTGGATGTTAATTCCCTAAAAAATATTTTGTATCACATGTATATGTAAGAGTTGATGTGATTACTATTTCGGTTAAAAGTAGCATCAGAGTTTAATGTGGTCGAACACTCAACAAAACATAATAAGTGAAATGGTAGAAAACACAACAGTTTAACAAAATACATACTCGTTACATAAATACTCTCTTTAAATGACAAGACTCGAGATTATATTATTTTATTTACATAAACTAGGCATGGTAACCATTATGTTATTTTATTTACATAAATTAGGCATGATAACCAGGCATGAAGTGTGCACATTAAAATTTAATGGGAAATTTATTTGATTGACTAATTTACTTACCATCTCTTAATAAAAGCTTATTCATTATGTTGTGATTGAGTTTGAATTAGAAATTTATAGAAATAAAAGAGAAATGAAGTAATGATTATAACTTGTTTGTGAAACTAGTTTTGAAAATTATTTTCCAAAAATACTCCACCTTCTAGGAAACACACGCAAAAATAAAGACTAGCTTTTTGAACTTCTCATTATCTTGGGCATCTAATGTTACTGTCATTGATTAAGTCATTTAGTTGATTGTTGGAATGCTATAGTTGTTGAAGTTGAACTATGATGGGATATCTTTATACAATCAGCTCTTAGGAACCATGACCAGTAGATTAGTTACACAGTTATATAGCATTGTTTAGTTTCAATCAATTGAATTGAAACCAAGCACTCTCTCTCTCTCTCTCACACGCATCTTTACAAATTTCATATACTCCCCAATGGAACCACAAAGAGAGAAATCATGTCCTTCCAAGTCCTCAAGCACCACCTCTACACCAGAGGCTCCTCCATGTCCAGACACTTCAATGGAGAACACACAAGAAGAAAGAAAAGTAGTAGAAGAAGAAGACGAAGATGGAGAACTAGAGACGATGATTGATCTCAAGCTCTCTTGTAAGGACTCCAATGATATGTTCAAACCAGAACTCAATCTTATTGATTGTTTGAACATGGATTCTACTCAAACTTCATCAGCAAATCCCCAAAAACTGGAGGCCGAGCCAAGGGTTTTCTCATGCAACTATTGCAAAAGAAAGTTCTTTAGTTCACAAGCACTTGGAGGACACCAAAATGCACACAAAAGAGAGAGGACTCTAGCAAAAAGAGGACTTAAAATATGGTCACCAGTACCACCTCATGAGCACTCTTATTGGCACCATGATCATCATCACCACTATTCTAGTTTGGCTTCTCTTCCCCTTCATGGTGCTTATAATTATAGTTCTAGGGCTCTTGGAATACAGGCTCATTCGATGATCCATAAGCCCACTAACATGCCGAGTTCTTCAGGGTTTACGAGTTTGTATGGACATGGTGGATGGTCAAGGCTTCCTATTGATCAACAACCAGCTGTTGGGAAGCTAGCCACACAGAATCACCATGCAAATCCATCATCATCAACTGGACTTTCATCATCTCAAGGTGGCGTTGCAAGATTCAACACGGTGAGGATGATGATGACCGGTTCTCCCGCCGATGAGGTGATTGGTGGTTGTTGGTGGGCAGGTGGTGGCACCAGCCGGTTGAAGACCAATCAAGATGAGATGCAAAAGCTTGACTTGTCCCTCAAGCTCTAAGTTCCTCTTTTTTCTTTTTAAAACAATCTCATTTTAAAGCTTTGATCTTCCACCTTCCCTTCGTTGAGGATTGGTTATAGTTTTTTTTTCTTTGAGAGTGATTTTGTTGTTTATTTATCATAGGAAAGTCTAGAAATTTGGTTTCTTTGTTCTAGACTCAGGAACTGTTTAGTTCATACACGTATGTTGTTCAATTTTTTTGGTACTATTTTGAACTTATATTAGATGATTGCTTGATGGTTTAGTCCTCCCTGCCTCTAAATGTATAAAAGGTGGTACTAAATGTTGCAGCTGTACTTTCTGTCTCTACATTTAAAGTTAGTTAAAAACATTGTAAGGAATATTGGCTCCGGATTCTCAATCCCCAAAATCAATCCATGTCCCCTGATTCTAATGCACTTCATGATATATATTTTTTTTGAACAGCTTTCATCTGTATGATTACATTTTGAGATTTTATCACATCCTGCAATTGAGAATGCATTGGACACATAAATTTTGATACCCCTAGATGTTGCAAATGTAGAAAAAATTTCTCCCAATTGCTTTCTTTCTTATTTGTCAATCCTTATCAACAACATTCGGTAAAGCTTTTTATGAATTTTTCATATCACAACACACATTCAATTCTTCTTGTCTTAGCAAACTAAACACCTAACAAAAAGAGTACTAATACTTCAAGACTACAAACATAAACATATATACCTTAAGCTATCCAATAACATTCTTCACGTGCAACCCTATATAGATGCAAATATCTATATATGGACAAAAGAAATAAGGAGAACTTACATTTAGGTTCTAATAGGTAAATAGGTCTTGTGAGAATTAATAACGTTTTTCATCAAACACTATTTAAAAACGTCACTAATTGTAAATTTTCAGTGACAGTTTGAAAATTTTATCATAAAAAATGTCACTAATTATAAGTTTTAGTACCAGTTTAAAAAAATCGTCACAAAAAAATACGTCACTAATTTTCAACTTTCAACAATAGTTTGAAAATTTTATCACAGAAAAACGTCACTAATTGTAAGTTTTAACGACAATTTATAAAAACTATAACAAAAAAAAAGTCACTAATTGTTAATTTTTAGCGACACGCAAAAAATCGTCACAAATTTTTTTTTTAGCTTTAATTTTACTAGGACTTATTTTCAATAGGAATTGATAAGAATTAAGTCCAACTATTAGGACCTATTGGTAGTTTACCCAAGAAATAATGCAAAGGAGAGAGAAATAATGCAAACGGAAACTAAATGCAAACAGAGACTTGAACCCAAGACTTCTTCCAACCTGAGCTATGATACCACATTAATCAATTTGAGAGAAAAACTAAAATTATATCATTATTGCACAATCAAATATATAATACGAGAGTCTAACCCTAATAATAATAAGATAAAATAACTAAACTACCTCAAAAGAAAATATGCAAAATATGGATCTCTAACAATATGGATCAAATCCACACAAATTGATTGATATAGTGGCATCTACTAAGACATGAGTTCGAAGACATCTACGAATGATTGATGAAGTGGCATTGGGTTGACGTGCAACACTACCACGTGTGCTATGTTGTACACGGCATCCACACCATTCATTGATGTGGACCCACACAATATTAAAGAATTGCTATGTTGTATACGGCATCCACACTATTCATTGGTGTGGACCCACACAATATTAAAGAATTTAAAAACAGCATCCACATGTTCATTGGTGTGGGCCCACACAGTATTAAAGAAATTCTAAAAGTACTGTTAACAATGAGATTACATGGAAAATGTGAATCTGTCAACTACAAATAGTGTGTGAAAAAATCAACATAATGAGTTGGGTAACACTTCCAAAATAGCATTAAAAAAAAAAAAGGCCATTACTTTGTCCTTGTTCACAATTGTTAATGTACAATGTTCTATATTTCTTGATTAACTAATGCATGATATATTTGTTTCTTTCATGGTTAGACGCAATTACTAAATCTAAACGCAATCACTACATTTGTCTCATTAGTTAATTAAACACTATCACTAAATCTAGGAAGATTTTGTTGTAACGTTCAAATCTAATCCGGAAGTACCTCATTCTCCATCACAACACATTTTTCTTAATTTCTTATTGAATATTTTTTTAAGGGTGCCCTGAATGATTATCATTTTGTCAGTGGACTCCGAATTGCCACATATTGAGTTGTTTTTCTTTGACTATGGTGTACAAATAGACTCCACACAATATAGAAGTAGAATTCTTCCATACCTAAACCAGGTAATGCAACAAAGCCTTAAAAGCCTGACTAGATTTTGGAGCCTGAAAGAAGAGTACTTCCAAGAACTTAAACAGGAAGTCGACTCAAACTAATACTAACGCGAAGCACAGGAAGTCGAAGTGGAGTGTGAAAAACTACCGTTCAGTTCCCTGAGGCTGTCCTTTGTTCTCATAATAACACGTTCTCTGGTGGCATTGGCAATGCGTTTGTTGGCATTGCCAGCAAATATTGGCAGAGAACCCTGCTGACTAGAGTTCAATGAACTATTAGCTCTAAATATTTTGAGAAAGTTCTAATAAAGGGAATGAAACTTGATCCTAACAACAGCTGTAACAAATCATTTACTTCTGGTTTTTAATGGGGTGGGTGTTTCTCGTCAAAGTCTTGAGTGTAAGTGGATATCATGATCTAGGCTTTTTCTTAGCACAAGTTAATTTGGAGTTTATGAATGATTTAAACACAAGTAATCTAGTAAACTTTACCAACCTCTCTTTTTAACTCACACGCGACAATTGGGTTGTCCTCGTCACATTATTCTAGTAGACCCAGTTTCAAATATCAAAATTTTTAGGAGCTCCTACCCTCTGGGAGCTGGACAGGATTATAATAGTATGATTCGCTGCCATCCGACCCCTTATAATCTCATCCACCTGTGCTGCACCTCCAAATTCCAATCAGGTTAGATTCAACATCAATTTTTTCTTTGTAAATAATCACCATACCTGAACTGAACCAATTCAAATTGTTTTTCCTTGTAACAAAGAAGTATTAGAATTCAAAATATCCCATGACATTCAAAAGAAGCATAAAAATGAAGCAATTGAGTTGAATTTCATAGGCCATAGCAGTTCTTTCCTGCTCTTAGTTACTCTTCTTTTTAAGAGTGAAATATTCATTAGTTTTAGTAGAAGGGAATGGACTTTTTGGCCTCTGATTTCCACATAAAAAACACAACAACAAAGTTTTTTTTTTTATAATTTTAAGAATAGTGAACAACAAAGTATTTTTAATATGTATATTAAGAAGAAAATTCTATGATCTTATCCTATAGAATTCCCAAATAAAAAAACAGGATCTGCCATCTGACAAGGGGAAGTTCATCCAACTTGCCCTGTGTTGATGCTACCTACTCTGACACGTTTGCTGCAAAATATAAAATCAAATACTAGACCAAGAAAATTTTCAAATTCCAGAAAATTTCTTAAATGGTTCCATAGTCTCAATCTGTTCCGAGTGCTTAAATTTTGGTTAAAAAAGTAGACTAACAACGGAACAACAGGCGTACCTAGTTTGGATCCATGGTTTCAAATCCGCAATAACCTATTTAATTATTTAGTAGTCAAACAATCATAGGTATTAAAAATTGTTGGTGATGGTATGCATAAGATTTAAGTATTCATAATTTCCTATAAGAACTCACTAAGGAGAAATAATATCCATGAAAAATTAGAGGCATATTGACTGTGGACTAGGAGCACAGCCCACCATTGTTGACCTGAGGAGGGAACCAATTTGAGTCTTCCATTTCTTCATTTTTGTGATCTTCATGCCTTCTCTCATCCCTCCACTCTTGTCTACCCTCATCATCTCATTATAACAGTTGATTGCCATTCCAAATCCTTTGTGCAAGCAACCACGTTGACTGTCGTGTAGGGCTCCAAAGCTGAGAAATATGTCAGCTTTTCACAGTGGAAATAAAATTACAAACGCTGTGTATCAATCCGACAAATTGTGCCGTTGGTTTTCACTTGTTGAGATTCAATTGGCGACCAACAACTTCGATGATGCTTTGGTCATTGGGAAAGGCGGATTCGGTAAGGTGTATAAAGGGTTCATCGACGGTGGAGCTACCACTGTTGCCATTAAGCGATCGAATGCAGAGTCCAAACAAGGGGCAGCAGAGTTTTGGACTGAGATCAAGACGCTTTCCAAGCTCCGGCACACACATCTTGTGACTCTGATTGGCTACTCTGATGATTGTGAGGAGATGATACTTGTTTACGAATACATGGCCAATGGGACACTCGCCGATCATCTCTACAAAAGTAGTAGGAAAGGAAACGGGAATGATATTTATCATCTTACTTGGGAGGAGAGACTCAAAATTTGTATTGGAGCTGCCCATGGATTGGACTACCTTCATACGGATACTGAGCAAGGTGTCATACACAGGGACGTGAAGACCACAAACATTCTGTTGGACGAGAATTGGGTAGCTAAGATTTCAGATTTTGGGTTGTCCAAAATGGTAAACACAAGCCATACACGAACCCATGTTAGTACAGATGTTAAAGGCACATTTGGTTATTTAGATCCAGCGTATTTCTTGACTCGTAGACTGACCAAGAAATCAGATGTGTATGCCTTTGGTGTGGTTCTATTTGAAGTGTTATGTGCAAGGCCACCGGTGGATGCAAGTGTTGAGGAGGACCAAATGGGTCTAGCCCTATGGGCTCAAAAATGCATCAAAAAGGGAACCCTTGACCAGATCATTGATCCCTCTATAAGAGGACAAATATCACCAAATTGTCTAAAGGTGTTTGCAGAAGTTGCTAACAAATGTTTACTTAATTATCCAAAAGGAAGACCTACAATGAGTGAAGTTGTGGGGAGCCTCAAGCATGGACTGGCATCACAGGGCAATATTCGTATATCTCGACAAAAGGGAATAATAAGCAATCTGTTTTTGAGTACTACACATGTAGTGGCTAAAGGTATTGATCTTGGGTGGAGGAAGTGGAAGAACAACGGTCCTAAGAATGGCATGTCAAGGCAGTTGTGGAAGGATCCAATTGCAGATGTCATCCAATCATACCGTCGTTTCTCTTTTGCAGAGATTCGAGCAGCCACAAATAATTTTCATGAGATTCTGGGGATTGGGCTCCGTGGTGATATCGAATTGTATAGAGGCCATATCAGCCGCGGGAATCTTGATGTGGCAATTAAAAGGTGGAAAGAAGGACTATCAAGAGAGAGGAACTTGGACCAATTTAGGGTTGAGATCCAGATGCACTCCTATATCCGTCACCTCCACGTTGTTTCTTTAATTGGATACTGCATCGATAAGCATGAGGTGATCCTTGTGTACGAGTATATGGCCCATGGGTCACTCTACTATCACCTCAATGAAACCAACAAGTATTCACTTAACTGGGAAAAGCGACTTGAGATTTGCATTGGTGTTGCACGAGGACTGCAATACCTCCACGCTGGTACAAGGCAAACAATCATTCATCGCAACCTGAATCCGACCAATATTTTGTTGGACAAGAATTGGAATGCCAAAGTGGTGCCCAAAACTGAACCGTGTACAAGCACCGTGGGATATATGGATCCAGAATACCTTGGTAATGCACAATTTACTATAAAATCCGATGTGTACTCATTCGGCGTCATCTTACTTGAACTATTATGTGGTAGGAAGCCAATGATCTATTCAAGCAACGAGGATCAAGTGAATTTAGTTCGTTGGTTCAAAACTAATATCGAAATGGGTACAATAGATCAGATCATTGATCCGTATCTTACTGACAAAATAGCGCCCGAATGCTTGAAAGAATATGTAAAAAATGCAGAAAATTGCGTGTGTGATGAGGGGATTGAGCGTCCATCGATGGATGACGTGTTGGGTAACCTCCGGTATGCATTGCAATTGCAGGAGACTTGGCGGAATATTAATGAACAGTTCGGTACAATTAAGTCCCCTGAGGCCGTTCCTCTTCAGGATGGCATTGTGTTTGTTGAATTAGCCAGTGGAAGAGCTATTGATGAGATGAGTTTTACGAGCATAGGGGATTCAGATTGTTTTTCGGGTAATCTGGCACGGTAGCACAACTCTGTGGTCTTTACAATGGCCTTTCCAAATGAAACAGCATAATGCTGGCCCTGTTAGTGGATTGCTTTCCCATGTATGAAGTCTGAAGCTATCCACTTGCTATGTTAAAATAAACTTTGTAACATAATGTAATCCACATATTTTATAGACTTTTGTGTATTGTACAATATGGTGTTCCAACTCTTGAATCAGTTATACATTCTACCACCAACTCAACATCTTATTTCATTGACATGAAAAACCGATTTAGACCCACCAAATGATTTAGCTCTTGCCTCAAGGGAATTCATTTCAAGTCAAAATTCTCAGAAATACTGACTTCTTTTCCAATTCCCTCAATTTCTGAGCATATAGGGTACATAAGAATCAGCATTAATACGCGTATTTAGAAACTCAAAAATTGAAAAAAAAATTTGAATTAAATTAAATTTTAAAAAATGAAACATTAGATCCTCAAGAACATAATGGAGGGAGATTACCTGGTGGGAAGTGGCGTATTGGAACTGGTACTAGATCTAGTAGCGGAGAGTCCTTAGATCCAGCGTATACATCAAAAAGGGAACCCTTGACCAGATCATTGATCCCTCTATAAGAGTACAAATATCACCAAATTGTCTAAAGGTGATTGCAGAAGTTGCTAACAAATGTTTACATAATTATCCAAGAGGAAGGCCTACAACGAGTGAAGTTGTGGGGAGCCTTGAGCATGGATTGGCATCACAAGACAATATTCGTATATCTCGACGAAAGGGAATAATAAGCAATCTGTTTTTGAGTACTGCATATGTAGTGGCTAAAGGTATTGATCTTGGGTGGAGGAAGTGGAAGAACAATGGTCCTAAGAATGGCATGTCATGGCAGTTGCGGAAGGATCCAATTGCAGATGCTGTCATCCAATTATACCGTTGTTTCTCTCTTCCACAAATAATTTCCATGAGCCTCTGGCG
The DNA here is from genome assembly GCA_025200525.1 of Camellia lanceoleosa. Classification (NCBI taxonomy): domain Eukaryota; kingdom Viridiplantae; phylum Streptophyta; class Magnoliopsida; order Ericales; family Theaceae; genus Camellia; species Camellia lanceoleosa. The sequence goes on from CM045769.1 coordinate 110,907,499, forward strand.
ATTAGGTTTGGTGGCGACATCAAAGTGTATAGAGGCTGTATCAGCCACAGGAATGTTGATGTGGCAATTAAAAGGTGGAAAAAGGAACATCAAGACCAAGGCATTTGGACCAATTTAGGGCTGAGGTCCAGGTGCACTCCCATCTCCGTCACCTCCATGTTGTTTGTTTAATTGGAAACTGCAACGACAAGCAAGACTTGATCCTTTTGTACCAGTATTTGGTCTATGGGTCTCTCCATCAATACCTTTATGTAACCAACGATTATCCGCTTAACTAGGAAAAGCGACTCAGATTTGAATTGGTATTGCACGAGGACTGCAATACCTCCATGCAGGTACAAGGCAAACAATCATTCACTGCAACTTGAAGCCGACCAATATATGTTGGACAAGAATTGGAATGCCAAAGTGGTGCCCAACACTGAACCAAGTACAAGCACCGTGGGATATATGGATCTAGAATACCTTGACAATGCAAAATTTACTATAAAAAACGATGTGTACTCATTTGGCGCCATCTTACTTGAACTATTTTGTGGTACGAAGCCAATGATCTATTCAAGGGACAAGGATCAAGCGAATTTAGTTCGCTGGTTCAAAACTAATATCGAAATGGGTACCGTACATCAGATCATTGATCCATATCTAACTAACAAAATAGCACTGGAATGTTTGAAAGAATATGTCAAGAATGCAAAAAATTGCGTGTGGAATGAGGGGATTGAGCGTCCATCGATGGAGGATGTGTTGGGTAACCTCCGGTATGCACTACAACTGCAGGAGACTTGACGGAATAGTAATGACCAGTTCAATACAGGTAAGTTCCCTAAGGCCATTCCTCATTCAGATGGCATTGTGTTAGTTGAATTAGCCTATAGAGGGGCTATTGATAAGATGAGTTTTATGAAAGGGGATTCAGATTATTTTGGGGGTAATCTAGCACGGTAGTACAACTCTCTGGTTTTTATGATGTGCAAACATTAGGCCTTTCCAACTGATGCTTCTGTAAAAGTTGATAGTTACATGAAAGAGCATAATGCCGCCCCTGTTAATGGATTGCTATCCATTTGCTGTGTTAAAAAACTTTCTAACATAATGCAATCCACAGATTTTATACATTTATGTGCCTTGTACAAAATGTTGTTCCTCCTCTTGAATCAGTTATACCTAGCAAATTCTACTACCAACTCAGCATCTTATTTCATTGACTAGAAAAAAAGATTTTGACCCACCAGATGATCTAGCTCTAGGCTCTACGGAATTCAATTCATGTCAATAGCAATGCCAAAAGACATTGTTTACTCTCATGAGTAAATGTTTTTATTTTGACACAACCATGTGGATGTGGAATTTGGAGAGAGATTATTAATTCATGGAACTGAGGTGAGGAGTTCATGGCTCCAGACTTTGGCACAGCTACACAATTCACTAATATGAGTCATCATGTACTGGAGGGGCTCCAAAAACTATTCTAAGAGTTTATTTGGGTCTTCATTCCCAAGTGTATAAATGTGTTTTTAGTATTTACAACTCAAACATACTAAACTAGAAGCATGCATGAGCAGAGAGCACAACACAAATTCTAGAGCAAAACTTTTTGTAATTGATGCAAAAGTTAGAAATACAGCACCAAGTGTAGTAGAAGGAAGAAGTTTTCGAATTTTCCAAAATTATTTATGCCTCAAGAAAGAGTACCATGTGAAAATAATGAGTTTTTTTTATATCTCCACCCCCCCCCCCCCCAAAAAAAAAAAAAAAAAAAAAAAACTAGTTTTGAAATTTTTCAGAAAACAATGCCATCAAATGTATATGAACCATTGAATAATCTCAATTCTATCATTGTTCATCATAAATTCATGCAAGAAAACAGAAAGTTCATCATTTACCCTCCTAGCCTTCAAGAACTCAAAAAGTGCATTTTGAAGGTTATTATCCAAATCCCTGAAAGCAACCAAATAAAAAAACCAAACACGGTTATGAACAAATCACAAGATTGTAGACTAACACACATTTATGCTTGGTTAGGAAGAAATCAAGAGAAAACGAAGTAAACAAGGACTCTCTCTTATGAAAACGGCCCAATCAGTAAACCAGAAAAAGATCAAAGGCATTCATACGATGACCTAAACTCTATAAATTTTAGTATTCAGAGACTAGCTTCCTCATTGCCCTCAATCAGCCCCAAATTGGTTTCTCAAATTAATTTGAAGTAGAATTGGGTTGGAAAGAAAAACATACATGCATATTTATTGAAAGCTTTATATTGAGAAGAACAAGAAGAAAATTCAATGAGATGCTGAAATATTTTAACAAGAAATAAATAATCAATTCAGCTAGTCATCAGCCAAAAACTCTATAATTCAAACTAAAAGATCCAAAGAAAAAGAGAGAAAGATTAGCCTACGTTTGGCAAGATGGGTTTAGAGCTTTTTTGGCTAAAATAGCCTTAAAAAACAAAATAGGCTTTTTAGCCCAATAAGACAAAACATCACATTCAACCTATAATCATTACATTCTTTCTCTCATAAAAAAGTCAAAAAAGCCAAAAAAGCCAAAAGCTCTTCTCAAACCAAACTTTTTAGCCCCAGGCTAAAATAGCCAAAAAAGCCAAAAAGCCAACCCACTTACCAAACGAAGCCTAACAACTAATTGAAAAACTAAAACATTTACATATGTTATTGTGATAATAATGCTAGATCATGTGAAATGAGGTTACATGAGGTCCCATGTAAAGCCTCGATTTTTATAGTTTTGTTTGCTCCAAATTTGCCTCTTAATGTAATCAACTGTTTGCAAGGTCGATCTTCCTCATTGAATGCATTGAATTCCATAGTGGGCTAGAGAGTTTTAACACAGAATGTGATACATTAATACACAAAGAATTAGATTTTAATTGAAGGGATTGATTAAGGATTTCAAGGACTCAAGAATAATTGATAATGTTCTGTTTGGTTGCTGAGAAAATGAGACAGACAGAACAAAAAAAGAAGTAAACAATTGATATCCCCCTTCCAAGGCGTTAAAATGTAGGAATAGATAAGGGAATCAAAATTGAGAACAAAAGAAGCTCTGTTTGGCTTCTAGGAAAATGTCAGAAAAGAAAAGACATAAGAATGTGGAACCAATATTTGTCATTTACCTATGACCCAAGAAAACTATAACCTCCAGTTAATTGAGCCTAGTGAAAATTCAAGAAGACTAAAACTCCAAGTAATTGAACCTAGCAAAGACTATTTGGGTAGATGGAGATTAGTTTTTCGTTTAATTAGTACATAAAGATGTTCAAATTTCATTTTTTCTTCAATTTCTCCTTAGGTGTGGTTTTTTTTTTTTTTAGTTAATTGGGTTGGATAATTCTTATTTCAATACATCGAAATTCTCAGCAAATAGGGTACATAAGAATCAACGGTAATACGTGTATTTAGATACTCAAAAATTGGAAATAATTAATAAATAAATATAGATCCTCAAGAACATAATGGAGGGAGATTACCAGGTGGGAAGTGGCCTAACTGGTACTGGATCTCGGGTTTGGATGGGAAAATTGGGTATGGGTCTATTTGGAATTCAGTCATTCGGGTTTGCAACTTGCAAGGACAGACAAGTAATTCTAATTAGGCTTTGAGCCTTTTTAATTCTATTAATCATTTTATGTAATATATAAGAAAAATAATAAATAATAAATATGTAATTAATAGAATTATGACATATCACGCAATCTTTTGTGCGGATCTATTGTACTAATTTTTTTCAAAATACCGACACTTGGTTATCCCTTCACCACACACTAATTCCACTCAGTTCACACACTTAATGAAAATTTTCATTAATACAATTTTGTCCTAGAATAAAAATACCATAATACCCTCGTGTTCTTCTACTCAAACCCTATTTCTAAAATGCCACAACCATCCTCTATCGCAAGCGCCACCTCTCTCATCCGTCATCCCCTTCCATTGCCTCTTTTTTTATCTGCCTGCGATCATTTTCCGCCATGAACCATACACTCCCACAAGTCTCTCACCACGAATCACTCATTGTTGACTGTGGAGGTCTAGGATGGAGGGGGATGAGCCAGAAGTGGCGATGGTGGTGGCGATAGAGGGTTGAAAGTGGCAGCAACGATAGTAAAAGATGAAATAATTATGGTGTCTAGATCCTTTCATCTTTTACTTGGTTTAATTTTTCATTTATACCCTAAATTTTATTTTATTTTTATTCTTAAACCTTTAATTTTATCTAATTGGTCCCTAAATTTTATATGGGGGATTTGGTGATAGCCCCCTCACTATCTAATTTGTCTTTCAAAAAAACAAGAATTATATAAGTACTTTCAAAACCCCCTAATATTTTAAAACTTGTTTCTTTTACTATATTACCCTCATATCTATCAGCTCTCCTATTAAGCCATCTTCACTATATATTTCAGAGTAAAATTTTACTCTGTATAAAAGTAAAATTTTACTGTGTATGAAAGTAAAATTTTACTCTGAATAAGAGTAAAATGTTACACTCTGAAACTAAAAGTAAAATTTTACTCTGTATGAAAGTAAAATTTTACTCTGAATAAGAGTAAAATGTTACACTTTGAAACTAAAAGTAAAATTTTACTATGTATAAAAGTAAAATTTTACTTTGAAAAACTAGTAAAATGTTAGACTCTACACAAAAGTAAAATTTTACTCTGTATAAAAGTAAAATTTTACTCTGGTTCTGTCAAATGAAAAAAACAGAGCAATAGAACCAGAGTAAAATTTTACTCTGGTTCTGTCAAATGAAATTAGATCAAAAAAAAAAAAAAAAAAAACAAACAAACAAAAACAAAACAAATTAATGAACAAATCCACATATCTAATTGAAACGAAAAACTTCTAAAACTCGATCAACAATCACACATCTCAATGAAAAGAATACATGTGTTCAACAACACTCATACACACAAATATATATATATACATATATTCTACTGTTCCTCATCCACATCCTTCCCAACCTCATGTTCAACTTCTTTCAATCTCGAAGCTTCAGCCTTCGCATTCAACATCGCTAGCATCTCATCAACAACCTCATCATGTTTCTTCTCCGCTTCCAATTGAGCCATCTCCACCGCACTCCGAATCTCCCCCATCTCCTCCGAAACCCTAGCTTTCGAATCTCCAACAACATCCTCATTCAATTTCAACATACTCAAAGCCTCATCGATCTTGGCTAGGAGAGTGATGACGATGACGTTGCTGATTATGAAGATGAAGAGAGGACCTTCTGCTGAAGCTTGGAAGACGCGACTATGGCGGCGGCTTGTCGACGACCTTCTGCTGAAGCTTGGAAGATGCAACTATGGTGATTATGATACAGTTGATGACGAAACTGATTATATATGCAGAAGCTGAGGGTATAATAGTCATATAAAATATTTAAATAATAAATTTTGTCCTTTATGCAAGACTTTATAATTATGAGGGGGTTTAGAAAGTATAATTTTTTTCTTAGTCCTTTTAACAATGAAAGGAAGATAAAGGGGGTTTATAGCTAAATTTCCCTTATATGGATCCAATTAGAAATAATTATTCAAATCATTAAACGTTAAAACTTAATTTAATTGCTCCAAAAGTCATTTCAAAATTTAAATAACACTATGTTTGTCCGGGCGAAAAATAATTTCTAATGAAAATTATTTTTTACAAATTTTTTTTCCCCAAAAAATGTTTCCTAGTGGCAGTGGAACAAAGGTGGAAGTGGAGGTAGAGGTAGTGGCATGGTGGTGGGGGGTAGCTGCTGTGATAGCAACGATAATGGTGGCAGTGGTGATGATAGTGTGGTGGTGGAGGTGAGAGTGGCAGTGATATCGTGGTGACATTGGTAAAACTTTAGTCTAAAAAACGTTTTCCACATTTTAAAAGTGGAAAACATTTTCTACCCATATAAGCTTGTTTTCTATTGACCATGAAAAATGTTTTCCATTTGACTTTCGTTTTCCATTATACCAAACACCAGAAAATACGAAAATTATTTTTCAAAAAATATTTTCAACCTAGACAAACGGAGCGTAATTTAAACCATACAGTCAAATACTTATTTTTTTATGAGCTAATTACATCAATGATCCTCCTAGTTTCCTCTAAGTTTCAGTTTGGTCCTTATACTTTCTCTCTTTTTCCGCTTTGGTTATTTTTGCTTTATAATCTTGACTCTAAGGTTTTAGTTATTATATTCTTGCCTCTTAAGTTTTGTTATATTATAAAAATACATTTTTATTTTATCACACTATGTTTTCATTTTTATACTTTGCAGAGTTTTCCCTGCAATGATAAAGATAATTATTTGTCGTGTTTTCTTACTTATTTGCTACAATAAGTAATTGCTTACCTTTATCTAATAGTAAATGTCCAATTTCATTATAATTTGTAGTTGATTTTTCTTAAGATTTTCGTTGAGTTCTTTTAATAACATTATTATTATTTTATTCAATTATTATTTGTAGTGCAGTACTATTATTTGAATTATTTGATTCGACTTGTTCATTATATCTAATGCTCATATATTTATATTGGCAAGCCTAATAAATTAGATTCTAACACCAATTCTAAACACATGCAATTTTACAATGGTTTCATAAGTATACAAATAGGAAAATACAGCCCTATAGTAATTAATAGAACTTTTGGGTTTATACTTTGTTTCCATGTTTTTTTAAGGGACTAAGTTGATTTGGAATTGAATCTTGAGGGATTTAATTGGCACAATTAGAATTACAAAGACTAAAATGAAACAGATGTCAAACTTGAGAGATTATGACTATAATTCATCCTTCTTTTATACATACGAGTAACGAATATAAAATGTCCTATAATTCTAACATAATTACACTGATCTCTATTTTAGTAAGGCTATAAGGACTATAAATAATGCAATTGGTTACACTGGTTTTTTGAAAATTGGATTTTTTGTTTTCTAAGTTTTTTTTTTTAATAGATAATTTTTGTAATATTTTAAGAAAATTTTTTATTTTTTAGATACAATACACTTAAAAAATATAATATTTGTGAAAAAAAACTTTAAAAAATTTACAAAAAAAATAATAATAAATTCAGTACATTTTTGTATTTTATTGTATTCAGTGAATTTTTAAAATATTTTTGCACAAATTTTATATTTGTTATATTTGGTAAATAACAAATTTTATATTTGTTATTTGTTATATTTTATATTTTTAAAAAATGATTAAAATATTTTTAAAAATTACTTAAAAAATATATATATATATATAAATTAGAAACTCAAAAAAATGCTTTTGAAAACTCCAAACCAAATAGGGTCATTGTTTTTTGTCCATATGAATAATGGATTATTGATTAGAAGTGAAGGGGGTGTTTGATAATTAGATCCAACACTTAAAACTGAATGTATTAAGTGATAATCCAATTTTGTGTATAATTTCTAGTTGATTTTTCTTAAGATTTTTGTTAAGTTCTTTTAATAACATTATTATTTTGTTCAATTATTATTTGTAGTGCAGTTCATTTTATCTAATGCTTATATATTTATATTGGCAAAACTAATAAATTAGACTCTAATACCAATTCTAAACACATACAATTTTACAATGGTTTCATAATTATACTAATAGAAAAATATGGCCCTGTTGTAATTAATAGAACTTTTGGGTTTATACTTTGTTTCCATGTTTTTTTTAGGGACTAAATTGATTTGGAATTGAATCTAAAGGGATTTAATTGGCACAATTAGAATTATAGGGACTAAAATGAAATAGGTGTCAAACTTGAGGGATTATGACTATAATTCACCTTTTTTTTAGAGTGCTACTATTAGCACCTACTTAATTTCTATCCTCCAATTCTCACATTTTCTTTTATTACAATGATATCCTAAAGTAAAATTATATTAAAGGATAACTTTTAATAGAACACCCACCCACCAAATAAAAACAATTAGACTGATACTCTACAATATTGTACAGCCACCTCCATCCACATCTATACATATTCCTTCCTAAACCCTAATCGTATTCTTCTTCATCACCATCCTAAACCCACGTATTCATCTTCAATGAAAAACATTTGAAACCACCTAATTAGTTAACATTTTGTTCGGTGGTTTCAAATGTGTTTGGTATTCCAAATCAGTTAACGTTGCAAACAATCTTATTACAGATTTCAAGTTTCTACATTTGTGGTTGTTTTCACCATTCGTTGATACATATAGAGCAATGAAAGAGGATGATAACAACTTTGATGAGGTTAATGTTGCATTGATAAGTTTATCTATCTTGCATTAACAATTGTGGGTTGTTTTCTGTTTGGTGCTGATTTGCCGATTGTTAAGGTTTTGTTCAGTAATACAATGCTAAACATAAAGATTTTGTTCAGCACTAGAATGCTGAACAGTTCCATTTCGTACCCTATTTCTGTTTTTTTTTTTTTTTTTTTTTTTGAGGATTTTTCCTTATAGAACCCCTTGTATTGAGGGTTTTATACCAAAATAAACGAAAAAATAATATATGATGGGGAGTTGGAGATTGCTTGAGAGAAGAAGAAAGAGACCGTCGAAGAGATTTTCGACGAGATTTCTGACTGAGATACCATCATTCACGGTGACAAGGAAAAAGATACCATCATTCACGAGAGGAGAAGAGAGGGAAAATCGATTCGTCTCTCAATCGTTTGTTGTTCTCAATCGTCTCTCAATCGTTCATTGTTTACTAAGAGAAAAAGAAGAGATGGTATGCAAAATTAGGTGAGTGTACACTTGGGTGTGATGCGGGTAAAACTGGTATTAAGTGCAGTATTTAAAGAAATCTTATTAAAATTTAAGGTTTAAAGTGGGGGTTCAAAGAAATGGGAGGTCCAAAAAAATTAGGTAAGTGCTAATAGCAGCCCTCTTTTTTTATCCATATGACTAATGAATATATAATAAGTCCTATAGTTCTAACATAATTACACTGATCTCTATTTTAGTAAGGCTATAAGGACTATAATAATGCAATTGGTTACACTGTTTTTTTGAAAATTGGGGTTTTTTTTTTTTTTTTAATAATCATTGTAATATTTTATGCAATTTTTTTTTTTTTTTAGATACACTTAAAAAATATAATATTTGTGGAAAAAAAAACTTTAAAAAATTCACTAAATACAAAATTTACAAAAAAAAAATAAAAATAAACTCAATACATTTTCGTATTTTATTGTATTAAGTGAATTTGTAGCATATTTTTGCATAAATTTTATATTTGGTAAGTATATCAAGATTAAGTGAATCTAAAAAGTTAAAAAAAAAAAAAAAAATGATTAAAATATTTTTAAAAATCACTAAAAATTAAAAATTAAAAACTTAAAAACTATTTTTGAAAACTCCAAACCGAATAGGGTCATTGTTTTTTTTTTTATCCATATGAATAATGGATTATTGATTAGAAGTGAAGGGTTGTTTGATAACTAGATTCAGCACTTAAAACTAAATGTATTAAGTGATAATCCATTAAACCCATTTGATAATCATAATTGATATCACTTAAAAATTTAAGTGTCTCTTAAAATGTAGGATAATTTTTTTTGAAAAAAATAAGTCATATAAAACTTATTTAATTCTAACTGAATTGATTAATATTAAACATAAGCATCAATATATACTATTACAAAACGTTTAAAAATATACACTATAACAAACTCACCACCACCACCGCTGCCACCGCCACCACTGCCATCATTATCATTACCACCATCACCATGCCAGTGTCATCATTACCACTATCACTGCCACCACTACCACCACTACTACCACCACCTTTTTCACCATTGTTAATAACCACCATCATTTTACTACCACTATCATCGCTACCACCACCACCACCACCACCACCACCACCATGCCACCTCCACCACTATTAATGCTACCACTACCACCACCACTATGCCACTACCACCACTACCACCACCGCCATCGCCACCATCATGCCACCACTACCACAACTACCACCACCTTCATTACAATTTGTTATGATTGCTAGAAACACTAGCGTTATTTTACTATTGATACTGGTACCACCACCACCACCATTACTATCACTATCACAATATAAAAATTAAAATATATAATTTAAAAATAATAAATTTCAAATTTGATTGTATACATATCAAACAATTTATTTTTAGTTCAGCATTCAAATTTTTATCAAATAGCTTTTCAACTTAAAAAATTTAGCATTCAGTTTTCAATACTTAATTTTCAGTGTTCAATTTTCAATTTGCAACTTTATCAAATACCACCTAAGTGTTAAGTGAATTAAAAAAATTAAAAGAACCCAACATAATATGTCCGTATCCGTATCCATGTCCGTGCTTCATAGTTTATAATTGATTATGGGTTGTAAAAGCATGTCTACGATATGGGGTTGGTAGGGTTTGGTATCTCCTTCGTAAATTTCGAGAGTTGTATTTCATAGGCCATAACAGTTCTTTCCTGCTCTTAGTTACTCTTCTTTTTAAGAGTGAAATATTCATTAGTTTTAGTAGACGGGAAAGGACTTTTTGGCCTCTAACTTCCACATAAAAAACACAACAACAAAGTATTATTATTTTTTTAGAATAGTGAACAACGAAGTATTTTTAATATGTATATTAAGAAGAAAATTCTATGATCTTATTTTTAATATGTATACAAAGTATTTTCAATTTGATCAATTTTGCCCCTAAATTTTACAGATTGTGTCATATTAGTCCAATAAATAACGGTAGTTAACTTTGATGGACGGAAAATCAAATGGTGTGTCAATTTGGTCCCTGTAATTTACAGGATGTGTCAATTTTTTGACTTTCCTATAAACTACAAGGACCAAATTGACACATCCTATAAATTACAGGGACCAAATTGGCACATCATTTGATTTTCCGTCTATCAAACTTAACCGCTATTATTTATTGGACTAATATGACACAATCCGTAAAATTCAGAGGCAAAATTGATCAAATTGAAACAACAGGGACCAAAATGATAAAATGAGTAAATTACAAGGACCATTTGCATAATTTGCCCTTAAAAAAAATATTCAAAATTTCACAATTCTAACTTCACGGTTGCGTCTGGACCAGTCCGTTTAGCTAGGACCAACCTTCGTCGCACTTCCAAAGGCCTCACTGAAAAATTCTCCCGAAATCTGGGCTACAACACATTTGTTTGAAAATTCTGGGCCAAATTGCAATTTTCAGAACTCAGGGAATACTTTGTTGACACCATGGAATATTCCGTTCACTACAATTGACGCCGTCTGCCTAAGTCAGCGATGACGCCATCACTGCATCACACTAACGTCATCCTCCACCAAAATAAAAAAACCAAGAGATGTTGCTAAGAGGGTTTGAACCCAGGATCTGAGCCCCAACACACAACATCTTAACCACTGAGCCAAGCCTTGCCTTATGTTATTTTCCCTCAGATAATATTTAAACACTAAAACCAGAGAGCGAATTACCCAAGGCCGGAAATCTGGGCGGACGCCTGGGTGGTTGTCTGGCGGACGACTGCAAGTCACTCTTTGCCCAGGTTTGCCCAATTTCGGTCAATTTTGCTGAGATCCATAGATATGAATGAGAATTGTTTTCAAAAATTCACCTTTAAAAGAAAGGATTTTGATCAACAAACTCTTTTCCTAACACCCTAAGGGTTATGGAGTACACTTTGAAATCTCAGCAATATAATCAAGTTTAAGCTTCATTGCAGCTTTTGGGTTTAGGTGAAATATAGAAAGATAGGTTGAAAAACACTCTCTTTTTTAAAACACTCTCATCAGAACTAGCCAGAAAAAGAGAAGAAATTTTTAGTGTTGAGCCTCCTCTCCGTCCCCCTTGAAAAGCAATTTTTCTCCTCTCTCTCAAACTTTTTTCCTTTTCCCTTTTTTGAAAGCGTCTTCCTCCTCTCTCTCTGACTTTTTCCTCTCAATTCCCTTCCCCCTTTTATAAAACCCATGTTTTTCCTCTCTCACCACACCCAATAATTCCTCACAAACCACATGACAACCCACGAGGTTTCTCACAAGCCATGTGGTCATCCCACGACGGAATGAGGCTTATTTTCCCAAAATGCTCTGTTTTTCAAATTTTGTCCACAAAATTTTTTTTAATAGGTCTAAAATAATTTGGCCAAAACGAGTGTAAGGTTGGGATTACAGCTTAAACTTGATTTTTCTGTTGAGAAATTCATAAAATAGCATTTTCCAATTTTTATCATTGGGTATTTGGCAGAAAGCGATCAAGTCTTAAGGCTAGTCAAAATGGGGTGTACACACCCTTGACCAGATCATTGATCCCTCTATAAGAGTACAAATATCACCAAATTGTCTAAAAGTGTTTGCAGAAGTTGCTAACAAATGTTTACATAATTATCCAAGAGGAAGGCCTACAATGAGTGAAGTTGTGGGGAGCCTCAAGCATGGATTGGCATCACAGGACAATATTCGTATATCTTGACAAAAGGGAATAATAAGCTATCTGTTCTTGAGTACTACACATGTAGTGGCTAAAGGTATTGATCTTGGGCAGAGGAAGTGGAAGAACAACAGTCCTAAGAATGGTGTGTCATGGCAATTGCGGAAGGAGCCAATTGCAAATGATGTCATCCAATTATACTGTCATTTCTCTCTTCCAGAGATTCAAGCAGCCACAAATAATTTTCATGATCCTCTGGCAATCAAGTTTGGTGGCGACATCAAAGTGTATAGAGGCCATATCAGCCACGGGAATCTTGATGTGGCAATTAAAAGGTGGAAAAAGGAACATCAAGACAAAGGCACTTGGATCAATTTAGGGCTGAGATCCAGGTGCACTCCCATCTCCGTCACCTCCACATTGTTTCTTTAAATGGATACTGCAACGACAAGTAAGAGTTGATCCTTGTGTACGAGTATTTGGTCCATGGGTCTCTCCATCATCACCTATATGTAACCAATGATTATCCGCTTAACTGGGAAAAATGACTTCAGATTTGTATTGGTATTGCACAAGGACTGCAATACCTCCATGCAGGTACAAGGCGAACAATCATTCATCACAACCAAAAGTCGACCAATATTATGTTGGACGAGAATTGGTATGCCAAAGTGGTGCCCAACACTAAATCAAGTATAAGCACCGTGGGACATATGGGTCTAGAATACCTTGGCAATGCAAAATTTACTATAAAATCCGATGTGTACTCATTCGGCGTCATCTTACTTGAACTATTATGTGGTAGGAAGCCAATGATCTCTTCAAGGGACAAGGATCAAGTGAGTTTAGTTTGTTGGTTCAAAACTAATATCGAAATGGGTACCGTAGATCAGATCATTGATCCATATCTAACTAACAAAACCAGAATGTTTGAAAGAATATGCCAAGAATGCAGAAAATTGCATGTGTAATGAGGGGATTGAGCGTCCATCGATGGATGATGTGTTGGGTAACCTCCGGTAAGCATTGCAACTGCAGGAGACTTGGCGGAATATTAATGACTTGTAATAACCCTCACACTGCTTTGATCATACTCATATGCATTATGTATGATTTTGCTTTGTTAAGCTTGCATTTGAATCTTGACTTGCTTTGCATTCTTGACTTGTCTTGAATGAGTGATACTTGAGTATTAAGTTCCTTTGGTGTGTGTGTGTGTGTTACCGAGGTTATCTTGAGCCTAGTTCACCTTTGAATCCTTGTACCTAGAACCACTCTAGAACAGTTTGTCTGACCTTCATCTTCACCTCAGCGTGTTAGCCGAGATGCTACTGCTTAGCCGAGATGTTATACGCTTAGTGACTTTTGTCCCTGGGAAGGAATGACCTAGACCGAGGTGTGGCACATCCCTGGCCGAGGTGTGGCACAGCTTAGTCAAGTGTTGCCCTCCCTAGCCGATGTCTTTGTTACCCTGTTGCCGAAGTCTTGTTGTTAGCCGATGTCATTACTCGCCGGAGTCCCTTGCCGCCTAGCTTCTTGAACACGCTTTGTCAGAGACTTGTCTTTTCAATCAATCACTTTTTGAGTTGAACCCACCAACTGCTGCCACGTGTCCGGGCTGAGTGTTATATCAGCTGGCAAGTCTAGAAATGTCTCATTTTGTGTTTCAATCGTGTTCTTGAGGAGAGAGAAGCTCTAGGAAGAGTTCTAGAGAGAGAAGGTAGATAGCAAGCTTGATCCTTGGTGTTTGATCCGCTGGATTTGTGATCTGAGGTTAGAATCTTCACCTCCTCTTGTTGTTCTTGATGATCACCTAGCTGCATTGCATGATTGAATCTGTTTTGCATGTCATACTTTGATTTAAAGTTGGTTTTGGAAAGAAAACGTGACCTTCATGTGTTCTTGAGGAAAAGTCTTGATTTGATCCGAAAGCTTGCATTGAAATCCATGCTTTTGTGTTTGTTTCACCAAGATCTTCTAGTATGGGTGCCCAGGTCCATGTTTTCCAACTCATAGCATGAAAACTCAGATTTTGTGAATGATAAGTTATGATCCTTGCATTCATCTTCTTCATGATCTTCATGTTCATGTTTTTCATGTTCTTGAGCTGAGGGAAAACCCAGATTTTTCCCGACTTCATTTATCCTTGAATGTGGCCTCGGAACCTCACCTCGGCGAAGAGGTGTGGGACCTCGGCCTAGACCTGGTTAGGTGCCCAGCATGTTTTCCAAAATAAGAAACAGTGTTTGTTTTGATTTGACTTAGTCTTGGAGCATGCCGAGATCATTTGCTTGCATGTGAAACTTGTTTGAAAGTGTATTCAATGAACTTGCCATGTATTTGTAGGACTTGGACTTGCCTTGACCCCGACGTTCGAAGAACTAAGTGAGTGGCATTCTTAATAAAGCTATGTTGCTTTGACTTGATAGAAGTATTGTTTTGCCTTGTTTTGAAAAGTGTTTGTAAGCATGAATGATTAATCCTATCTTGAGTATCAAACGTTATGTCTTGTTTTGATGACCATTCTGGAAGTCCGTACGTGCCAGGGGACTTTAAGCGTTTGTGGCACTAGTCCGTACGTGCTAGGGGACTATAAGCATTTGTAGCACAAGTCCTTAGTGTCGGGGACTATAATGCAACGACATTCTTGTATAAAGATCTCTCTTGTCTTGCCTTGCCACTGACGGTTTTACCGCGTGGGTTTGCTTGTTCGGAATGTCATCTATCTTGTATTATATTGATGTCAATGAACATCCCTTGAAGCTTTGAAAGGTTTGAAAGACGAACTTGATATGTACTATGTATTGTTTTGTTAAAGACCTCGGATATCATTCATGTAAACCCTTTATTGTTTATGCCATTCACTGAGTATCCAAGCTCACCCTCTCTATATATATGTAGGTGATGAGCAGGACGGCGGCGACGCCTAGATGTGTCTTGCCGATGTGTTTTTGGATTCGTGTTTTGCAACATCTTGAAGATCATGCTTCTTTGTTATTCCATTGTATTTTGTATTTGATGGCTGAGAAGCCTTTTGGTCAAGATGTAATTTTTGTACTCCATTTTGTTGTAATTAAAGCTATTATAAGATGCATGTTATTTCATTGGATCTATGCACAGCTCTTATGGACTACTTGTATTTTGATTTATTGCTTCCGCATTTGTAAGCCCCATATGTTTACTCTGATTCGTGTGTTGAATTCTTGTGAGTGGCCTTTGGTAATCTCGAATTACTGGCCATCATGGCACCATTCTACTAGGGGCGGAATGGGGTCGTGACATGACTAGTTCAGTACAGCTAAGTTCCCTAAGGCCGTTCCTCGTTCAGATGGCATTGTGTTAGTTGAATTAGCCAATAGAGGAGATATTGATAAGATGAGTTTTATGAAAGAGGATTGAGATTATTTTTCGGGAAATCTAGCACAGTAGTACAACTCTGTAGCCTTTACGATATGCAAACATAAGGCCTTTCCAACTGATGCTTCTGTAAAAGTTGATAGTTACATGAAACAGCATAATGCTGCCCCTGTTAATGGATTGCTATCCATTTGCTGTGTTACAAAACTTTCTAACATAATGCAATCCACAGATTTTATACATTTATGTGCCTGGTACAATATGTTGCTCCTCCTCTAGAATCAGTTATACCTAGCAAATTCTACTACCAACTCAGCATCTTATTTCATTGACTAGTAAAAAAGATTTTGTAGCGATCCCGATTTTGACCCGGTCAGCTTACGAGGGTTGAGCTACTCGGTTAGCTCGCCGAAAAAAAAAATGCAAAATGCACGTTTATGAACAAACCACAAGATTGCAGATAAAAAAAAAAACACGGTCATGAACAAACCACAAGCTTGCAGGTTAACACACATTTATGCTTGGTTAGGAAGAAATCATAAGAAAACGAAGTAAACAAGGACTCTCTCTTAGGAAACTGGCCCAATCAATAAACCAGAAAAAGATCAAAAGTATTCATACGATGTCCTAAAATCTATAAATTTAGTATTCAGAGACTAGCTTCCTCATTGCCCTCAATCAGCCTCAAATTGGTTTCTCAAATTAATTTGAAGTAGAATTGGGTTGGAAAGAAAAATATATACGCATATTTATTGAAAGCTTTATACTGAGAAGAACAAGAAGAAAATTCAACGAGATGCTGAAATATTTTAACAAGAAATAAATAAACAATTCAGCTAGTCATCAGCCAAAAACTCTATAATTCAAACTAAAAGATCCACAGAAAGAGAGAAAGATATTAACAACTCATAGAAAAACTAAAACATTTACATATGTTATTGTGATAATAATGCTAGATCATGTGAAATGAGGTCACATGGGGTCCCATGTAAAGCCTCGATTTTTATAGTTTTGTTTGCTCCAAATTTGCCTCTTAATGTAATCAATTGTTTGCAAGGTTGATCTTCCTCATTGAATTCCGTAGTGGGCTAGAGAATTTTAACACAGAAAGTAATACATTAATACACAAATAATTAGATTTTAATTGAAGTGATTGATTAGGGATTTCAAGGACTAAAGAATAATTGATAATGTTCTGTTTGGTTGCTGAGAAAATGAGCCAGACAAGAACAAAAAAAGAAGTAAACAATTGATATCCCACTTCAGAGGTATTAAAATGTAGGAATAGATAAGGAAATCAAAATTGAGAACAAAAGAAGCGCTGTTTGGCTTCTAGGAAAATGTCGGAAAAGAAAAGACACAAGAATGTGAAAGCAATATTTGTCATTTACGTATGAGCCAAGAAAACTATAACCTCCAGTTAATTGAGCCAAGTGAAAATTCAAGAAGACTAAAACCCCAAGTAATTGAACCTAGTGAAGACTATTTTGGGTAGATGGAGATGAGTTTTTCATTTTAATTAGTACATAAAAATGTTCAAATTTCCTTTTCGTTTCTTCAATTTCTCCTTAGATTTGGTTTTTTACTCGACTGGGTTGGCTAATTTTTATTTCAATAAATCAAAATTCTCAAAAACACTTCACTTCCTCTCCAATTCCCTCATTTTCTGAGGAAATAGGGTACATAAGAATCGACATTAATACGTGTATTTAGAAACTCAAAGACTGAATAAATAAATAAATAAAGATCCTCAAGAACATCATGGAGGAGGGAGATTACCTGGTGGGAAGTGATGTGTTGGGAGAATCCTGACGATATTTGATTGCGGATTCTCAGTGGATAGATCCGGGTTTGAGCGGGAAAATTGGGTATGGGTCTGTTTGGATGGCGAGAAAGTTGTCGTTATTGGAATGTCATTCATTTGGATTTGCTAGAGAGAGATGTGTTTGCCCAAAAAGCTTGCATAATCCGTTCTAAAAAAATAAATAATAATAATTGCTTGCATAACCCGAGCCATCATGAGGTGTTTTTAGCATTTGCTCATTTGTTTTTTGGTTTTTTTTTTTAACTTTTTTCTTTTTACTGATTTTCGTCTATAATGAATTTTTTTTTTTAAAAAAAGTTTTTAAAAAATAGTGGACAATTTTTTAAAAAAATATTAAAAATTACAAAAAAAAAAAAAAAAAATGAAAACGAAAAGACAAAAAAATAAGTAAAAAATAATGGACTTTTTTTACTTATTTTGGTTTTTTTATTTTTTATTTTTTAAGTTTTTAATTTTGTTTTACTTTTGATTCATCTACACAAAATGGAATAAAAATAAAAAAAAGTTGACATAATTTAAAAAAAAATAAAATCCACTAAAAGCAAAAACAAATCCAAAAAAGAAGTAACTATAAATACGAGTGATAAATAAATCAAACGAGTCGAATAGTTAACTGTTCAAGTTTAGTTTGATAACTTTAACTAGTTTCAAAATTTATTCAAATTTGATTCATTAAACTTTTGAACAGATTTCAAACGAGCTTTGTCAAGCCGTGTTTGAGTAATTTAATATTTTATATAATTTTAAGCTTATTTAATCAAGTTGAACAAGCAATTAACTGTTCAAACTTGATTTGAAAATATTAACGAGTTCTAAAATATGTTCAGGTTTAGCTTGTTTATTTAACAAATAGAGCTCAAACAAACTTTTAACAAGTTGAACATGAATCGAGTTTGAAACTATTTGGTTCATTTATCACCCCTAACTATAAGCTACCATTGCCACACACCCACACAAATGTCATTCACTCTGTGCTTGGTTTAATTTTTTGTATATACGGTATAGTTTATTTTATTTTTATTCTTAAACTATTAATTTTTATTTAATTGGTTTCTATTTTTTTTATTTTTTATATGTCAATTTATTTGATATAATTAGAAATAATTAGACAAATCATTAACCAATAAAATTTAATTTAATGGCCAAAAAGTCATTTTAAAATTTAAATAGCTAACATGATACAATTAAATAGTCATTTTCAATTCATATGCTAATGAATATATTGCAAGTCCTGTAGTTTTGGTATAACTACAAACTACATTGATCTTTCTTTTAGTTACTAGAAGAATCGAAAATAATACAAATTGTGTGAAAACACAAGGATAAAATGATGAATAATATGCATGTCATTGTAAAATAACTGACAATATTATTTTCTATGTATATGCAGTGGCGGAGGGAGCATCTGACTAGGGGGTCACGTGCCCCCCCGGATTTTGGATTTTTTTTTTTTTGCAAACATAAAAAAATATTTTAAATAAAAAATTACAAAAATATGATTAGAGTGAAATGTCAATGACATTTTAAAAATTATGAAAACAATAATAGTTGTTTTGATTGAAAATGAAGAGACTATTATAAATAAATCATATTAGCTATGAAAATTTTTGAATGTAACGGCGATGTCATTATTAGTGATATGCAAGTATAAATAATCTCACTATAAAGATATAAAATTTATTAGATAGTTAGTTACATTTGACATGTGAGGTTCACTTTTGATGCGTTTATTTACCATTAGTGGGTGATATCACATATCAATAATGATGTGGTATTACCATTATATTAAATTTTTAATCAAATTTTGTATCAAAAAATAATTTATCATTATATAATTTATTTTAAGACTTATATCCATATTTTTTTTTGTATTGTCCATGATACACTAGTTACAAATAACATTCAACTTGTTTGTCTCCAGTTTTCAGAAAACAATTTTCAGAGAAATTTACTTTTTTATTTTTCGTATTTTAATGTTTTGAATGAATTTTTTTCATATTTTAAGTAATTTTTTTTTTTAATTTTTAGACACACCTAACATAAATATACTTAAAAAGTATAATATTTGTAAAAAAAAATTTTAAAAATACATTAAATACCAAAAAATACAACCAAAAAAAAAATTCAGTATATTTTTTTATATTTTTGTGTATTTATTAATTTTTAAAATATTTTTTTATAAATATTTTATTATTTAGATAC
The DNA here is from genome assembly GCA_025200525.1 of Camellia lanceoleosa. Classification (NCBI taxonomy): domain Eukaryota; kingdom Viridiplantae; phylum Streptophyta; class Magnoliopsida; order Ericales; family Theaceae; genus Camellia; species Camellia lanceoleosa. Next base: position 110,927,320 of record CM045769.1, read on the forward strand.
ATCTAAGTAAGGTGCATCTAAAAAAGTAAAAAAAAATTACTTAAAATTCAAAAAATATTCACTAAAAATAAAATAAAAAACGAAAACTAAAAAAACTCAGTTTTCAAAAAACTGAATTCAAAAAACTGAAACCAAACACACTAATTATTATTATTTTTTTATGTTTCTTGAAATCAATCGTAAAAACTTGCGTGAAATATTTTTGTAAAAATTATTGTAATTAAGTTGCGTAAAAACTTGCGTAAAAAATATTTTTACAAATAATTATTGTAAAAATTATTTGTAAAATATTTTTTTATAAATATTTTACTATTTAGATACATCTAAGTAAGATGCATCTAAAAAAGTAAAAAAAATTACTTAAAATTCAAAAAATATTCACTAAAAATAAAATAAAAAACAAAAAATAAAAAAACTCAATTTTCAAAAAACTGAATTCAGAAAACTAAAACCAAACACACTAATTATTTTTTTTATTTTTTATGTTTCTTGAAATCAATCGTAAAAATTTGCGTGAAATATTTTTGTAAAAATTATTGTAATTAATAAGTATCCCCCCTAATTTAATTTTCTGACTCTGCCACTGTCTATATAACTAATAGATAATTAATGAAAAGTGAGTTAAGTATTAGATGAATTAAAACATTAAAAGAATATAGGGCCAAGCTACTTGACCCTAAATATCATTTTTTAATTTATTTACACGAATATAGTATGTTATAGTCCTGTGTGTCATGACCCCATTCCGTCCCTAGTAGAATGGTGTCGTAATGGCCAGTATTCGAGATTACGAAAGGCCAACTTACAAAAATTCACACAATCAGAGTATACATATGGGGCTTACATGTGCAGAAGCAAATTTAAATCTAAGTAGTCCATAAGAGCTATGCATAGATCAAATAAAATGTTGTACATCTTAACATGGTTTTACATCTTGGATACAAATGAATTAAAACATTACATCTTGATCAAAAGGCTTCTTAAGCTGAAATATACAAAAGAAATGAACCAAAGCTAAGAAGCATAATCTTCAAGATGCTAGCAAAATATGAATCCAAAACAAAGTTGCAAACAACATCTTAGGCGTCACAGTCTTCTTGCTCCTTACCTACATATATATAAAAGGGAGGGTAAGCTTGGATACTTAGTGAATGATATATATAATAAAGGTTTGAATGAATGATATCCGAGAGCTTTATCCAAACAGTACATATCATAGCTTATAACAAAACATGGGATGAATCAAGTTCATCAATCAAATTCTTTCAAAGCTTCTTGGATGTTTAATAACATCTACATAATACCAAGGGATGACATTTCGGACAAAACAAGGGAATAACCATCCTGGAATCGAAGCACACCCGTTCACGACTGTCGATGGCCGACCCAGAATCGGTTAGACAACCCACTCGAAAAACCGTCGGTGGCAAAACAAGGGAATAATTGTCTCGGAATCGAAGCACACCCGTTCACGACCGTCAGTGGCCGACCCGGAATTGGTTAGACAACCCACCCAGAAAACTGTCTATGGCAAAACAAGGGAATAATCGTCTCGGAATCAAAGCACACCCGTTCATGACCGTCGGTGGCCGACCCGAAATCGATTAGACAAACCCACCCGTACAAGCCCGTCAATGGCAAAAGAGATATCTCAAACAAAGGTGCTACATAGGCTTAACGTCCCTTAGCACGAAAGGATCTTCCAAGAATGTCATCAAAACAAACATAATACTTGATACAAAAGCTAGTGGATAATCATTCATACTTGAATAAATACTTTTCCAAAATGAAGCAAAGCAAAGCTTTTATCAAAACATTGTAACATAGCTTTATTAAAAATGCCACTCACTTAGCTCTTCGGGTGTAGGGATTAAGGCAAGGATCCAAGACCTACAAATACATAGCAAAATCCACTGAATGCATTTCAAAAAGACAAGAAAGAATGCTCAAAGATGGTTATGCAATGCATTCTAAAAAACAAGCTTTACATGAATGAAAATGATCCCGACATTTCTTTCCAAAACTAAGTCAAGGCAAAGCAAAACATGTGCTGGGAGTCAAAACACTGTTTTTCTTCTAGGGAAAACATGCTGGGTACCAACCAGGTCTCGGAATGGATGCACAAAGATGATCTAGGCCAAAATGGCCTAGCTAGGTGAACTTAAGAAGTCTTGGCCGAGGTTCCACACCTCTTGGCTGAGGTGTGCGGCTGCCTACCGAGATATTACAAGGTGCTGGTAATGGTGTATCATGGTCGGCCTAGGTGTGTGGTGGTTGGCCTAGGTGTGTGGTGGTCGGTCTAGGTGTGCATACAAGATAGACTAAGGTGCAAGTGATTATGCAAGATAGGCCAAGGTGAGATACGATGCTTGACCTAGGTGCGAGATCTAGGCAAGAGTAGGTCTCAGTGACTACACTTACGTAAACGAAGTCTGGAAATCTGTGTTTCCTCTTGAAGGACATAAAGAACATGAACATGAAGAACATGAATGCTAAAATCATAACTTCTTATTCAAAATCTGATATTTCATTATATGAGTTCAAAAACATGGACCTGGGTACCCATATTTAAAGATTTCATGAAAACAAACACAAAAACATGGGACTTGTTACAAACTTTCTGATCAAAACAAGGCTTTTCTTAAAGAACACAAGAACATCATTTTCTCTTTCTAAAACCAAACTTTAAATCAATGTATGGCTCATGAATCACGCTAGATCATGCAATGTGATTAGATCAACATAAACAACAACAAGAGTGGATGAAGAATCTAACCTCAAAACATGAATCTGACGGTTCAAGGTGTGAAGATCAAGCTTGGAAATCTAGTTCTCTCTCTAAGAACTTCTTCCTCTTCTTCCTAGAGCTTCTCTCTCTACAAGGCTAGGATATGGAAAGTGATATGGGCTTCTCAGCTACAATTTGACTTAACCCTCTACTGGGACATGTGGCATCGCCGGATTGGATCTCCTAAAAAAGGTGCCAAAATGAAAAGACAAGAGTATGACAAAGTGTGTATAACAAGTAAGGTGGCATGGGCACTCTGACAAAGCAATGATCTTGGATTAGGACATAGGCTTTGGACAAGAAGGTTTCAATGATCTCGGCTATGAAGGATAACACTTGACCTAGGTGTGCCACACCTTGGCCTAGGTCATACCAGCCTCGGAATAAAACGTTGCTAGGTTCAAGGATCAAGGATCTAGGATGCCTAGATGATTAACATCTCGGCCTGGATGATATATGTAGGCACCCCATTTTTGACCGTCCCCAAAACTTGGATGTCCTTGCAGGTACATCCAGTGATAGGTTTGATTGCTTGTCGAGCGTTCGAACTTCACAGTGGAACGCACCAAGTTTGATCTTTCCAAACCTGCATCAGTTCTAGCTCATTTTTGGACCATGTCTTGGTCCTTTTGGCATGTTTTTTTTTTTGATGGCCTATCGGCCATCATTGAGGGCTGCCGGCCATGGGCATTGGCCTGCCGGCCATTGATAGGCCCTACCGGCCATCAATGAGGCACTGCCGGCCACCACTGATGGCCGGCCAGCCACTAGTGCATCAGTAGATATTTTGAAGATATTTTTGACAACTGTTTGCACAGAATGGCCCATCTACTTGCACGTGGATGGCTGGAGCTGGATCTTTACAAGAAGCCTTTGTATCTTCTATATATAGAGGTCATCTTCTTGCATGCAAAAGGTTACAAAAATTGTGTGAGCAAAATTTCTCTCTCCCTCTCTCTCTCTCTCTAAAATCCTCTCTCTCTTGATTTTGTGCTTAAACGTGAGTTTTCTCTACACTTTTACACTAAGACCCTTAGCCAAACACCTTCACCTTAGAGTTGAGGTTCTTGGAGGCCTTGGTTGAGCTTCTTAGAGTGGTTTTGGCTTAGAATTCTTGCTGTTTTGTTGCTGTGCTTCAAGGGTATGGATTTATCTCTTTAAAGCTTTGTTTCATTTGGTTGCTTGGTCATCTTTTTACACTACTTTGAGGCTGGTTTTAACCTTTAAAAAAACTCTATTTTTAAGGTTTTAAAATCATGGTTTGAGCCTTGTTTAGTTAGGGGGTGCTTTCCTCCTTTTGCTCTTTGGCATGTAAAGCCATTTGGGCCATCTTTCAAAGCTTTTGAAACACCCTTTTCTTGGCCTTTTAACCACTAAATTCCAAGGGAATTTTAGTGGTAGAAAGTTGGTTTTGAGGTCCAAAGTAGGAGGGGGTGGCCTCCCCTCCTTGTATCTTATTTGCATGTGTAAATGGCCTAATACTTGAGCATGCTTTTCTACCTTTTTGTAGCTTAGTTCAAGCATGTTTTTGGCTTTGTTTTGACATACTTCAACCTGTTTTTGATTGGTTGGAACACTTCTTGTTTGCTTTTTGTACTTGTAGTGCAATCATGCTTATTAGCCTAGCATACTTGATGATTTAGCCTATCATTCTAGCTTGTGTTAGTTTGATTCTAGTATGTTTTTGTTACTGATTCAGGATGCTTCAGCTCTGTTTTGAGTGGTCTTGGTCATATGAGCCCTGTCTTGCATGGTTGTAGTGCAAATGGCCTTGACTAGCTTTGTGTTTCAAGGTCTCTAGCATGTTTTATTTGAGTTGTTTGCATGATATTGCATCATTTAGCATGTGATTTCAGTGCATATATCTTTCTCACAATCTCACATATTTCACTCTTTCATTGTTTTTGAGAGTTGTGCTTTGAGCCTTGTTTATGAGCCAATAGATGAGCATGTTTTTCTTGCTTTTCATGCTACCATCTCAGCTCATTTTGGCCACTATTTTGACATGTTTAAGCTCTGTCCAGAGTTGGTTTGGTCATTTGTGCTTGATATTGCATGGCTCTAGTATAGTGCTCTTCACTAGCTTTAATGCTTAAGTCTCTCAACATGTTGTACATGAGTTGTTTGCATGTTATAGTCTTGTGTTTCATGCCACTTCAACACTAAAAATCTGCAACCTCCCCATTTCTTCATTTTTCCTTTTGTTTTGAGGGTTAGTTGACCTTAAGGTTGTTTTTAAGCTTGGGATTGAGACTTATGCTTAATGGCTTTAACCTTCTTTTGAGGGTTTCTACTAGTCAAAGGCATGATCTCTCTCATGTCTTAAACCATCCTTTGGTTGACCCCTCTCTCATTAGAGGACACTTATCTTAGACTTAACCAATTAAAGAATGGCTTGGTAATGCTAAAATGAGTAAATAATATGAACCAAGTAAAACATGACCAAGATAAGCATGTTATGTGTGCATTGCATGTGTTCAATCGGACGTTATATTAAACATAAGGTAGATTGGTCCATTTCATACTTAAAGTGATGAAATGAGCCAATCTCCCTTTGTCTCCATTGTCTTTGATCATCCATGATAAGGCAGTGGTATTGAGTCTTGTTTTTGTACATTTATTGAATGTGTACAAGTTGGATCCTTGGCCATCATGTATTGAAAATGCTTGATTGGTGGTCTTAGATCCAATACCTCCCCTTTTTTGATGTTTTAAGATGATAAGGAGAGGGTGCAGTACAAACATACCCTTGGGAGACTCTCCATTTTCCTCTGTTTGAGCTCTGTTGCGAAATGGTGATTCAGCACACTAGTGACCGGTAGTGCTTCATTGTTGGCCGGCAGATCCCACTCTTGGCCGGCAGGTGGCCGGCAGCAACTTCTCATGGCCAGTAGGCCATTGGTGCATTCTTCAGCATAGAATTGGTAAGTTAGAGCAGAAAGTTCTTGGCCAACCCTGCAAACAGAGCCTCTCGAGAGCAAACCGGTGGGCTTTTTGGGGTGAAAACCGAGTGCATGCATGTTCAACTTCTTGTAATAATTAGTAAGTAGTTTGCTAGTTATTCGTTTTGTTGTGTAATAATTAGTCTAATTAGTTTAATTAGATTAGTTTGATTAGCTTAGCTTAGATTAGCTTAGCTTATTCATTCGGACCCTCCTTCGCGAGGGAACAATGTTGTAATAAGGGTGCGTGTGTGTGCATGTCTTTCAACCCCACTTCTTTCTTCCTTTTACTTAACCGCTTTCGATTGTTAGTTTTAGGGGATTTTTCAGTTAGCATACCTTATGCTTGCATGTTTGCATCATCCATTTGTCTTGCATGCACCGGGCTCAGCGCATCATTCAAACTGCATCGTACTTTAATACCTATTTGAATACGTGTATCAAATTGTTGCATTCATATGCCATCTTAGATTGCCGAGCCTATTAAGGCATATTGCATGTGTTGCATTAGCCATCTTAACATAGTTAGAATCATGCATTGTTTCTAACTAGCTTTTGTTTTGGCTTGGAGTATACTGTAAGTTTTACGCTTTAGCATACTTGCATAATTGTGAGCGTTGCCATGACATCATACTTCCCATGAGGCTATTTGTTTAAGTGATTAATTGCATGAATGCCTATGGGTGAAGGCTTTATTGCTTGAATTGGACAATTCCATGATTGTAAGTTTTAAGCCCACTTTGCGAAATGGCAAATCTTGTTTTAAAGCCCACTTGAGAGTGGCAAATTCGCGCTTTAGCCCACTTGCGAGTGGCACTTTCAAACCATTTTCGAAAACAAACATGAGTTGTTTTGTTCCAATTCTCACGATTCACTCTATACTTGTATGTGTGCGTTACATAGTAAAGTTAGATTAATAACCGGAATAAGAACACATGTTTTATAAAATAACATATCATGGTAGCAGAGGCCAGTCTTTGATCGAGCGAGCTGGGGTGCTCATTGCATGACCTTCCCCTCTCGTACCCAAGTTCCCGAACCAAGGCAACTTTGGTGATGACGGACACGAGGCCTTTTGGCACGAGTTAGGGTTTTCTAAATTTTCCAAAATAAAATATTTAGATGGTGACTCTGTAATCTGGCAAAGTAGTCCAGTTTTGGCATTATTTGATTCAAAATCTGATTTTCCAAAATGATTTGCCAAATTGAACTCTTTGGTGTTTATCAATCTCACATTGCACTTTGTGAGATTAGATTCAAAACTGTGACAAGAGTCCGAACTGTAGGAGACCAATTTGCGCCCTCTCCGAAAGAGGGGCGCGCAAAGAAAGTCGAGTCTACAGTTTCTGGCGACTCTGCTGGGGATTTAGAGAACTTGACTCGAACTCATGATATGTTGTTTTATTTACACTTATGTGTTTTTTTGCATTGCATTTGCATTGGTGCGCTAAAGTCATAATGTTTGCCATCTGTTATTCATGAACGGTTTGCCGGAGGCTTGCTTGAAAAAGCGTGCCATAAGGCTGACCAGTTACGGGCTCTGCCATGATGGAAACACAAACCTTGGATCTGGATCACCATCGTACCGTTTGATCCTCCTTTCACTTCTTGGTGTTAGGAGCGAGAGGTTTATTAGATGGTCTTGCTGAGGCACCTTTTTTTGACCATTTGACCTAGTTGCATATCGAAAGCCTTAGAGACTGTTCCAAACTAGGACAGGTTGCTCAGTCGAATGCAGGATTGTTTGAAACCGCATGCGTGCGTAGTGAAACCCTAGCTCCTGACGAAACTAGGATAGGGAAACCCTACCCTATCGTAGAGGTGTTTTGGTTCTCGGTTGATACGTGCTGTTAGGATGTGTCTCTACAAGAATGTATGTATCAGTTGCAAGTCTGGGTATCAGTTTAAGGACATCAATGTTTGAGGGTATCAATTTTGTGGCAGAAAATTTGGGGGACAAAAATTAGTGTTTGAGTACAGATTATCAAGCTTATGATTTCAACTGTGTGCTGTCTTTGTCTAAGCCGAGGTGCTGTGCGTTTTTTTGATTTTTGTTTCTATTGCTTTATTTTTTTTTTGCAAGGTAGTATTTTCATCATTACTTCCGACGAGACAGTTACCCCCCAAGCACTCTGGACCAAAGTAAGAAGGCTTTATCGATCTGGGGATCTTGTGAGAGGACAACCAGTGTTTGCTTCGCTTCCCCCGGTTACAAAACGGAGGAGAGTTTAGCATAATTCACCAGTTCGTCAGTCACCTGTGCTCAGTGAAAACCAGTTTTCTACTTCTACTTCAAAGTGTACACCGGGTCAGACAGATCAGTATCTTCAGTCAGCATGGAAGAAATGATACGTCAACTCTAACAGACTATCGAGGCTATGCAGCGGGATGCTGCTCGCCAAACAGAGGTTACCGCTCGACAAACAGAGGTTGTAGCCAAAGAGTCGAGGTAATTGCCGAGCTTCAACAAAGAATAAAGATCAACAACCACAAACAAAGATTCGCTTTGCACCCACCTCCATCTAGGGTTCCAATACTCGGGGATACAACAACTGTCCAGGAGAATACGGACATTCTAACCGGGCCAGTCCCACTTCTTCCTGTAGGGCCAATCCCACTTCAGACTTCAAAAGCACTAGCCTACCCAATGGATACACCGTTCGAGTTTGAGGTCGATCCAACCGCTTTGAAAGTGAGTAAGCTCGAAAAGGTATTCAAGCGAGCTTTGGGAGTCAACTCGATCCCAGACATAGAGGACGGCTACACAGATTCGGCAGTGACATTACCGGATAGATTCAAAATGCCTCACATAGACCGCTTCGATGGCTCGGGCGATCCTATGGTCCACTTGAGGTTGTTTTCAGATATTCTGCGACCGATGGGATTGACTAGAATGCAAAAGCTATCCCTTTTTGGTCGGACCCTGTCGGGTATTGCGGCCATCTGGTATGCCAAACTAGAGGATTCAGTGAAGAGGAATTGAGAGGAGATGACCGAGGCCTTCATTGCCCAATATTCGTACAATACTCAAATCGAGGTCACAACTCGTGATCTCGAGGCAACTAGGCAAGAGCGGAAGGAGGGCTTTTCTGACTTTGTTACTCGATAGAGGGCCAAGGCCTCCATGATGACCACCAGGCCAGCCGAGAAAGACCAGATAAGGATGGTCGTGCGAAATCTGCAACCGAGGTTGCTGTAGAAGATGATTGTCTTACCCCTCCCCACCTTTCCTGATCTTCACGAGATTAGGGTACAGATAGAAGATGCTATGAAACAAGGTTTGATTGACTAGGAGAAAGAGTAGCTTAAGAGGGCCTTTACCCGCGGTTCGAATGCAACTACGGGTAGCAATGCAGCCGTGAGGACCTCTGACGTCGGAATGGTCACCACCACATCAAAAACAGCCACACCCTTTACTAGCATATCTGGAGCCACTCCACCACCTGCAAAGTACCCACCCGGGGGCCAGAGGACTTTCACTCCACTTTATATGTCTCTGTCTGCGGCCTTGAGGGTCCTGATTAGAAAAGGGCATCTGAAGCCCCTGGAACCCTGCCCATTGCCAAATCCCCTCCCTCCTACACACAACCCAGCCAAGTATTGTGCCTTCTATCAGTAGCATAAGCATGATACTGACTAGTGTTTTTTTAGGTTACGTCATGAGATTCAAGATCTCATCGACAATAAAGTGATAGCGCCTCCTGAGATACCAAATGTCACTACAAACCCTCTTCCACCACGTAACCAACCTCTTCCTTCACCCTGGCAAGTAAACCTGATCCAAATAATGGCCGTCCCATACGACCCCAGCATATACATCACTCCCTCCCACCTGCCTAAGCCGACGTTGTTCATCTTGGAATGCACAGACTTATGCATGATGAGCACATCAATATCCCAACCTGAACCCATGGTGGTGCCTGTGATAGAAGAGAGAATGCCTGAGGGCTCTGCAAGCTTAATTGAGGTAGCATACAACCCTTGCCGCTTTATTGCGCCAGTTAATCAGGCCAAGCCAAGGTTGGAATTGCCAATGGAAACAAAGGTAAATGTAGTCCGGGAAGATAGGCCAAGTCAAGGGTTGGATGATTTAGCAGAGCTTGAGGAGGACATTGCTAATCTACAGTTCTTTGATGAGCAGGATCTAGGGGATGTGTGCGTCAATTGGTTTGACCTGAATGGATCAACAGACAATATAAGGTGGCTTAGTGATGAGCCAGATGTGGATGAGGGATCTCAGCCGAAATAGGGACAGTCAGAAACAAGAATGTCTGCAATGGCTGGAACGGTCGATGACAAATGGAAGTTGCCGGAGAGCACTGGTACAAAGAATTTTGCTCGGGAATTGACCAGCATCTGTACAGCTGACACAGAATAAGAGGACGTGCTGAAGCGGTTCGAACAAGAGAGGATCGAGATTGATTAGAGGGCTAGAAAAGCCAAGGCCCCTACGGGGACAAAATGTGCTGTGAGCACAGAAACGATTACAGCGGAATTAGACAGTTGTTTATCGGTTACCAAGGGAATGCAGTGGGAAGACGATGATTTGTGTCTGGCCCATACTAATGAGGACTGGGGACAGAATCTCCCGGATGATATGTAGTACACCGAAGAAGTCGACCACATGACCCAGAGTGGGCGGTACTTTAAACCCTCACACCTAGACTAGCCAGAGGCATCCGGGAAAGACAAGGAAACAGAGAAGCAGAATGACAAACTGTTAGAGGAGGAAGCTGTACTGAAGTAGTTGAAAAAGATCCAAGCAAACATTTCCATCTGGGGACTGCTCATGGCCTCGCGGGTACATAGACAAGCTGTCCTATTAGCAATGGACAAGGCTCAGCTTTCTATTGATACAACCCCCGAACAGTTGGTGGGACTGGTGTTCCCGGGTGGCGCTTCATCGACTTTGACCTTCACAGATAAAGAATTACCGCTTAAGGGCTTCGAGCACAACAAGCTGTTATACATCTCTGTGGAGTGTAAAGATAAGTGGATACTAGTTGTCTTAGTTGATACGGGATCTGCAATAAATGTGTGTCTGTTGCGTACGGCCTATGTCATCGGGTTAAAGCCCGTAGATTTCGCACCAACAACCCAGGTTATTCGGGCTTATGACAATACTAGCCGGGAAGTGATGGGGACAGTGCGGATCAGGACTCAGGTTGGCCCGACCCAACAGGACATCGAATTTCATGTTCTGGATGTTCCAGCCACCTTCAACTTACTCCTTGGACGGCCGTGGCTGCACCAAGTGAAGGTTCTCTCTTCCACCCTACACCAGATGCTGAAGTACCCCCATGAGAAAGGGGTAGCAATTGTTTTTGGGAACTCTTCCATACATCCACCGCTAGAGGTTACTACGCCAATCTTGGAAATTGCACACGGTGAGGAGGATGTCTTCCTATCTGGGTTCACCTTAGCTGAGGCTCGAGTAGTGCAAAATCTTCTAGCTGTTGATGAGAGGCTGTATGTCAGTGCACAATCTGTTTATCTCATGAATAAGATTCAATATGTGCCTGGGATAGGATTAAGAAGGAGTGGCCGGAAGGGCGTCGCTGAATTGGCCGAAGTGCCACACAATCCTCATACCTTTTGTCTAGGTTATATGCCTACCAAAGAGGATTGGATGAGAAAAGGAAAGGAGATGGATGGAAAAACCAAGGCTAAACAAGTTGGGAAGCACTATGAGTTAGTGCATAAACTTATCCAAGGAACCCTGAATGAACGCTTTGTCCGAGAGGGGGAAGATTTCCCGTTTTGCGGCTTTCCGGAGCCATGGCTGAATTCAAAAAAGTGGCGCTTACCGAGTTTTGAGATCTTTTTTGACTTATAGTTGCCAGGGGATGAAGTTGCCAAAGAGCAGACTAACCCAACAGCTGAGGCTGAACACTGCAAAGATGATGAGTCCAGTGGCACAGATTTTGAAATAGGAGCAGCGCTGGCTTGTCTCCTCTCAGATCCTCAAATCATACCGGAGTGCTCGGGGGATGACTTCTCTGTTTTCGTGATTGAAGATCAACCGGCAGTGAGCCCTCATTCCGGCATTCTGGATGTATCTATCGCACCCTCCCTCGTCTGGCAATATGAGGAAGGCTTTTTATGTAGCAGTTCTGGGTCAAGTAATGAACCAGAATCTGATTCCACCCAGTCTGTAGAGTCGAAATTAGATTCCAGTTCTTCTGAGTCAGAGTCCGGTATTCTTGGGGGTGATAACCCGGATGCCGTTGTGTTGTCTAGGTCGTCTTTTTCATTTTCTTTTGAATCGATTGTAACCGAAGAATCAGACGATCTGGAAGTTGTTAATGAGAATGGTACCACTATGGCTTTTGAGTACTTTTCTGTGCCGCTCGTTTATTGCATTAATCATGACTTTCAAAATTTTGATGAAAACGACGAGGAGGAAATTCCTCCGGTTTTGAAACATTTGATTGATCGAGAGTAGGAGAGGTTTGTAAAACCTTTGGTTGATGAAATCACCTCAATTAATGTTGGAACTGAGAAGGATCTGCGTCTGGTCCAGATCGGGTCCACGTTGTCTTCGAAGAAACGCGAGCGCTTAGTTGCTTTATTAAAAGATTTCAAAGATGTTTTCACGTGATCCTACGAAGACATGCCTGGAATTGATCCTGAGATTGTACAGCACCGGATCCCTCTTGACCCTGAGGCCCGACCCGTCAAGCAGAAGCTTCGGAGAATACGCCCGGACTGGGCTCTAAAATCAAGGAAGAGGTCACCAAGCAGATAGATGAAGGGTTCCTGTTAGTATCTGAGTATCCTACTTGATTGGCCAACATAGTTTCGGTGCCGAAGAAAGATGGCAGAATTCGGGTGTGTGTGGATTTTAGGGATCTGAACAAAGCCAGTCCGAAGAACGACTTTCCTTTACCGCACATTGACGAATTGGTTGATTTCACTGCAGGGCATGCGTTGCTCTCATTTATGGATGGGTTTTTTGGGTACAACCAGATCTTGATGGCACCCGAGGATAGGGAGAAGACTGCCTCCACCACCCCGTGGGGAACCTACTGCTATAGGGTGATACCGTTCGGTTTGAAGAATGCTGGGGCTACTTGTCAACGGGCTGCAACCATGATCTTACATGACATGATCCACAAAGAGGTTGAGGTGTTTGTGGACAACATGATTGTCAAGTCCAAGGAAAGAGAGGGCCACTACACTGCCTTGAAGAAAATTTTCCAACGGATCAGAGAGTATCGATTGCGACTAAATCCTCAGAAATGTACTTTTGGTGTCATGGCAGGGAAAATGCTGGGGTTCTTGATTACACAAAGGGGCATTGAGGTCGATCCTTCCAAGATTAAGGCCATCTTAGAAATGCCACCACCAAGGACTGAAAAGGAGGTGCGAGACTTTCTGGGTAAAGTGCAATTCATAAGACGGTTTATTGCAAAATTAACCTTGACTTGTGAACCATTGTTTGGTCTCCTGAAGAAAGGAAAGAAGTTCCAATGGGATGACTGATGCCAAGTTGCTTTCGAGCAGATCAAGCAGTATTTACAGAACCTACCCGTGTTGTCACCTCCAGAGCCGGGGAAACTGTTGATATTGTATCTGTCAGTAACCGACACGACTATGGGCTGCATGCTCACGCAGGAATCTGAGGATAGAGTGGAGAAGGCTATCTATTACCTGAGCAAGAAGATGCTAGAATGTGAGACCCGTTACACTCCGCTTGAGAAGGCTTGTTTGGCCTTATTATGGGCTTCCAGGAAGTTGAGGTACTACCTGTTAGCACACTCTGTAATACTGGTTTTGAGATTAGATTCCATCAAATATCTCTTCAAGAAAGCCGCACTTACGGGTAGGCTAGCCTGTTGGTTGCTTCTTCTCTCCGAATTTGATTTGAAGTACATGACTCGCAAGTTTGTGGAAGGGAGAGCGGTAGCGAAGTTCCTAGCCGATCACCCAGTGGAAGGAGATGAAGCAGTAAAGTGTCTGTTCCCAGATGAGGCCATTCTGCAGGTTGAAGAAGAGATTTGGACTATGTACTTTGACAGAGCGTCAAACTAGTATGGGTATGGGATAGGGGTGTTGCTGATAGCGCCCGACAATTCCTACATACCCTTAGCTTTCAAACTCCAGTTCAAGGTATCAAACAACAAAGCAGAGTATGAGGCATGTATTGCTGGCTTGGAAGCCGCCTTGGAACTAGGGGCAAAACGGTTGGACGTCATTGGGGACTCGAACCTGGTTGTGTCTCAAGCGAAAGGAGACTGGAAGGTTAAAGAAGAAAGGATAAAAATTTATCACCAAACCCTGGACGTTCTAATTCCTAGGTTTGAGAAGCTAACCTTCATGCATCTGTTAAGAGAGAGCAACGGGTTCGCTGACGCTTTATCAACTTTATCTTCCATGATAGACATCCCTTTGGGAGTCCGGATGCGTCCAATCATTATTGAACAGAGGTATGTGCCGGCCTACGAACTGATTGCAGCAATAGATGAAGTATAAGACCAGAAGCCCTGGTATCATGACATCTGGAACTTCTTGGAAAATGAGGCTTATTGACCAGGGGCAAATACTAAAGATAAGAGGGCAATTCGGAGAATGAATGCTCAGTTTATCATCTGCGGGGGTAAATTGTACAAACAAGGTCATCTGGGAATGCATAAAGTATGTGTTGATACTGAAGAGTCGGGGCGCCTAATGGAGGCCATCCACGGAGGAGAGTGCGGATCGCACATGAGCGGGTAATGCTAGCTCGGAAAATTCTCAAACAGGGTTACTACTGGTCAACCATGGAAGAGGATTGTATTGGTTTTGTTCGGCGATGCCATAAATGCCAAATCCATGCAAATCGTATGAACATCCCGCCGTCGAAGCTGTACAACATGACTTCACCATGGCCGCTTTCAATCTGGGAAATTGATGTTATTGGGACAGTTACTCTGAAGGGATCAAACGGGCATGGGTATATCCTGGTGGCGATAGACTACTTTACAAAGTGGGTCGAGGCCCAATCTTATGTAGTGCTGAAAGCGTCGCATGTAGCTAAATTCATCAGGAATAACATTATCTGCTGGTATGGGGTCCCAAATGAGATCATCTCGGATAATGTTTCCTACTTCAAGAAGGAAGTGATCGACTTGTTGGAGAAATACAACGTGGCTTTTCATAAGTCATCCACATATAGGCCGCAAACCAATGGACCAGTTGAGGCCGCCAACAAGAACATCAAACACATTCTACAAAAGATGGTGGAAACCTACAGGGACTGGCCAGATAAGTTGCCATTTGCTCTTTGGGGCTACAGAACATCGTTTCGAACATCTACTGGGCCAACTCCGTATTCTCTGGTTTATGGGATGGAGGCTGTTCTGCCAATCGAAGTCAAGGTTTCATCGCTGCGGGTGATGGTTGAGTGCCAAATAGTAGAAGTAGATTGGCAGCAGAGTAGGTTTAAGGAACTTATGCTGTTCGATGAGAGAAGGCTGAAAGTACTGTACCACGTCCAAGGTTATCAGTGTAGAATTGCCAGGGCTTTCAATAAGAAAGTTAAGTCCAGGAACCTGAAATAAGGAGATTTGGTGCTCAAAGACAACTGAGCTCCCATCTATGACCCTAGGGGCAAGTTCAGACCCAATTGGACTGGTTCTTACATCATCAAATCTATCTGGTCGGGTGGAGCTGTCATTCTTATGGACTTAGATGGCCTTGAGTTCTCCCAACCTATCAACATGGACAAGTTGAAGAAATACTATCCTTGAGTGGCTCGCTAGGCCGAAAACCCAAAAGGGCGACCTAGGCAAAAGTTAGAGCACAAAAATTTTGAAATAAGAAAAATTAAGCTCGCAAGGTTGAAAACCCAGAAAGGGCGACTTTGGCAAAAGTTAGAGCGCAAAAGGAGAGTGTTAACACCCGAGTGAACCTGAACCGAGCTACGTAAGGCTTGATTCCCATCTTTGGGATACGTAGGCAACTTCATTTTGAAGTCCAGCCATAAACACTTCCAAATCAACTGTGTCCATGTGATTGTTTTGGTCATCTTTGTCTTTTCTATATCCAAGAGTTTGATTGTGAGCTACAGTGCAGTGATATTCAAACAAGGGGCAACTTTTCAGTTATCGGATTTGGGGTTGTGCATCTCAGCGATAGATTCCGGGTGTATCCAGTTTGTGTTCCATATCGAAAATGGTTTTGAAAAGTTTTAATAAAAGTTGATTTTGTTCAAATTAATCTTTTTACAACTTAGACCATTTTTGGACCAAAACGGAAAATTTTTAGTACCCACAACCTTCAATTACATTGATTTCAATACAGAGTTCTCCGACTCTTGATATAAATTGAAGTTGCTTTTTTATTACATTCAAAAAGAAAACTTGAAAGTATAAATTAAAGCAATAAACTTGGGGCATAGTCAGGTGTTCCTGCGTTCCCTTCTAGAGCTTGTGGAAGCTTCAAATGCCAAAGTAGGCCTAGTCAGTGCCTCCTCTTCAAGCCAAGCTATGCATTCGCCAGAAAGGGCACAACTAAAATTGGGAGCAGGGGCCAGAAGTTATCTCGTCCTCCATGTAGTGGAATACCGAGCTAGCTATGGGCCTCGGATCAGAAATGAAGTTGGGTACTCTATCTCCACTTCTGAGCAAGTCTGGTCATGTCTGAACTAAAGCCGGAATCGGAATGAAAAATGGAAGACGTAGTGCGTCAAGCTAACCAACTGAATACCGGGCTGCCGAGACATGCTGTAGCTCATCTCAGGTAGATCAAGCTAGGGGCAACGCCAAGCGATATCAACAGCAGACTTGTTGCACATCCAATGCACCACCATCCCTCATTTGGGAAATCAACTAGCCGAGGGCGAAAGAAATAGCCGCGTACTAAATACGCAGGACAAGTGTCCACTACTTTCAACTTATCCATCAGCCATACCTAGGGAGGGATGAAAAATAAGAGAGATTAAAGAATAGAGAGGTGTCTGTAGAAAGAAAAGTAAGAAAAGGGTTTTGAGAGAAAAATAGAGCCTGAGGGCCGAGTGATGTGAGAAACACATGTGAGAAGGGTTGGAAACATTACTTGCAGTAGTAGTGGACTTCCTGCAAACTTGGTTGTCTCTTGACGGTGGAAAGCATCCAAGCCCATCAAAGTTTCGGCAAGTGTCAACCCGATGTAGCTTTTGCCTTCTTTTAAGCCTTGGGCAACTTCGATCAAGCGAATGCTAGATCTTCCGAAGCCAGGGGCAAGTAAAAAATGGGCCAACATACACAAACAGAGGGCATGTTGCCGAAAACTTTGCCAAAAGTGGTCACCGCGGTTGCCGGCGTCGGAAAACCGATAAATGAGATTGGGGATGTCTAACTCCCCATTGTGAACCAAAGCTCGGGCATCATGCAAAGTGAACCCGCACATCCTTCCTAAAGCCTGGATGTGGCCAAAACGAGACTGGGCCAAGATTTCCTCGTCACGCTGGGATTCCATCAAAGCTTGGAACTCTTCAATTGTGGGGCATACCTTTTGTCCCCCAAAGCTAAATACGGGCGTAACCGAATTCTAACATCCAGCCGCGGCGTAGAGGAACGGAAAACACAGCGGAGTACAGCTCAATGGGAATAGTACGTTTAGCCCAAAACCTCAGAAATTTAATTTTTCCGAGCCATCTAAAGTCGCAATCCAATTGGAGAGTTTTTCAGCAAAGAATGGTTCCATTTGGGGCAAAAATGGAGCTGAAATGAAGAAACACGAAGCGGGAACTTTTATAGAAGATAAGGCAATGAGTGGAGGATAGATGTCAACGTTTCGGAGGTTCTGCTCATCGATGGTCGGTAGGGGCTCATCAATGGCCGGCAGGGGCACATTGATGACTGACAAAGGGAAATGATGGCCGACAGGCCGTCTTCCATGGCCAGCAGCCTCCTCTTAGGCTCACTAACCTCTTTTGTGAAGATTCAGTTGTTTTAGCAGTTGTATTCTGGTTATTTGTACCTTTTGAGGTCTTGTTTAAGTCCCTTTGGACTTAAGTGTGTTTTGTTTAAGGTGTAATGGTCTTTATTTTGTTTATCGAGATGTAATCATTTTCGTTTGTTTATCGAGTTGTATGTATGTTGATTATCGAGTTGTTGCGATTTGTTTATCGAGTTATTTTGTTTTCTCAATTGTTAGTTGGTTCACTACCTGATTAAGACAATGCAATTTGGATGCACAATTTTCAAAAGATCAATCTCATTTTCATGCTGTGCGATGTTATGTGATGCTTAGAATGCAAAGTGCAACACTTTTTAAACCAAAACTAGATTTTCATTCCAATCATGGTTTCTTTTTGCAAAAGAGTACAAGTTTTCAAGGAAAATAAAACTGCCTAAGGCTATACAATGTGCTAACACTACTAGCAAAAATAAAACAAAGCAAAAAGCATCTAAATCAGCTATCTCAAGCTCGAGAGGCCCTCTTTGTCCTCTTCCTTAGCGGAGCGGACTCTAGAGCACTGTCACCATCGGCACCACTGTCTGAAGCTAAATCAGAGTCTGAACCAAAGCCCTCCTCAGTCTCTCTAGCCTCACTACTGGCAAAATCCGAGCCAGCATCATTGTCATGACCCGAACCCGCCCCTATGGGTTAAGGACATAACCAGCCAGTAATCCTAAGATTACCTACGGCCTCAAACCAAAACAAACGTAACTCAACAGAGTAAAAGGGGCCAAACGGAAGCAGAAATTAAAAACTTTGTCCATAGAGCCGTGCTTATATGCACTTCAAAACAAACCATACTCGTATACATTAATAACCCACGACAAAACATAGTGCCATGAAATTCTTTACGGACAGGATCATCCGAACTAAGTCAACCCATAACCGACTATATACAAATATATACAAAGTCCTTGCCAACAAGACAAAATACTAATACATAACAAAATGGCAAGGATAGGTCTCGTGCGTGAGACACAAGGCTGACTTTCCCAAAACTCATATTATTCCTGGCAGACTTCACTGGGGCTGGGTTTGGGCTTCCCTTGGCTCACTTACAAACGCATGAATGAGCGTGAGTGATAGCCCAGTGAATAATATCAAATACAGAAGTTACATAACAATGTAGAACAACAGGTTCCAACCGGCCTGGGGCCCAATTCATATTTCTATTTAACAGATATATAAATATATGCATTTCAAATCAAGTGACTTGTAGTTTCAACATTCTGGCCTTTGGCCCCTTTTAGATTTCCATTCATGTCAGAACGGCCTTCGGCCCATTCATTTATATCAAAACGGCCTTCGGCCCGTTCATTTATGTCAAAACGGCCCTCAGCCCATTCATTCTTGTCAAAACGGCCTACGGCCCACTCACTCATGTCAAAACGGCCTTCGGCCCACTCATTCATGTCAAAACGGCCTTCGGCCCACTCATTCATGACAAACGGCCTTCGACCCACTCATTCATGTCAAAACGATCTTCGGTCCATTCATATAAGTCAAAACGACCTTTGGTCCATTCATATATGTCAAAACGACCTTTGGTCCATTCGTATATGTCAAAACAACCTTTGGTCCATTGATTTAATCATGTCAGACTTTTGTCCACAATCCCAATTAGCAACTCATAAAGCTTATTAGGGAATAAACAATTAGACATTCACAAGCATTCGAATATCGATATTACTCACAGTGATCGGCTTATGGATTTGCCCTGGAGCTTGACCCTACACATATTATGAACACAAAAGGGTCACTAACAGTTCAATCCGTTCTTTAATTCACATATTCCTCTTTAGGCTTTATTCTTATCTCATTAACTCATTTACAATGCTTAACATATGCCTAAGAGTGCTTACAAGTGAAAGGGAACGGAAAATAGAACACAGAATGCATTTTCAGAATTTCAGAAAATAGGGTCCCCAGTCGAGCGTGGGATTCCCCGCTCGAGCGGACCCTTAAGCCTGCAAAAGTACTGGTTACCCCAAATTTTCGCTCAAGCGTGAACTAGGCCGCTCGAGCGGAATGCCTGTCTACATGGCTCCATGCTCGAGCGTCAACTTCCCCGCTCGAGCGGGAACCATGTCTGAAAAAAAATGCTGGGAGCTCGATTTCTCCGCTCGAGCGGCACTTACCCCTGCTCGAGCAGACGTCAAAAATCTGGGTTGTCCAGATTAACTTCTTGAGCTCCAATTCGAATTTCCAGCCCATTTTTCATGCATTCTGAGGCTCAAAGTTCTCATATATTCATGCTAACAAGGTACAAACACCAAAACACATTGTTAAGGAGCTCAATTTCAAAGATTACACACTTGCATGTCTCAAATTGACACCAAATTCAACTTTATCATGTATAATCATGCATTTCAAGCTCCCATCCTCAATTATTCAAACATGCATGGCCATCTTGACTTTATTTTCATTTCAAAAGATGCAAATGGTGTCAAAGCTCAACAAACCAAGTTTGCATGCATAATCAAACTTCAAATCTTGCTTAATTGACATGATACATACTAGATTATGCAACTTATGGCAACTCAAAAGCAATTCTATGCATGCATGATCATACCTCATCAAAACCAATTTAAATCATGCTCTTGGTCACAAAATACTTTGAGCTCACAAGATTACAAGTTCAATTCATGAATTCAAGAGTTAATGGCTTACCTAGAAGTCCAATTCTTGAGCTAAAACTCCAAAATTTCCAAGCTTTAAGCCAAACCCTCAATCTCCTACTCTCTCTTCTTCCAACCGACCCTCTCCTCTCTTTTCTGAGTTTATCATTAATCAAAATGAGGCTAAGGAGAGAGAGATTGAGTGTTTAAAGCCTTGACAACAAAACCCACTAAGGCCAATATTATAATAATAAAGTAGTTGGGCTCTAATTCATCAATTTAATCTAACCCGAATCAATTTTCAATTAAATTTCACCGTAGGCTCTAAAAATTATGCCAGTCACAATGGCGTAATCAATTTCGGGTTCTGTGGGCGATAAGGCCCTCAATTTAATTTCCAAAGCAGATTATTCAAACAGATATGCCTATGGTGAACAGATAAAACTTCAAAATCACATATATTCACATAATGGCACATAAAATCATGCTAAACACATAATCATATTCAAATTAAGGACCAATTTAGCATATTACGGAACAGGGGTATCACAATCATCGTCTTTATCCTCAGATGACTCAGACTGTGGACTCGCTGCCTTAGCCTCTTCACTTGTCTCGTCATCATCATCGCCCAGAATAAGCTCTGAAGGGTCACTCTTGCTGCGGATGCCCCTAACTCTACCTCGGCTGCATATCTGAGTCTGTCTCCCTCTCCTCTTTACTGCTGGGGGAGGAACTGAAGGTCCTGCTGTGGCTCCTGCTGGGGCATCTAGTGGAGCTGGGGTCTGGAAAGGGATTTGAAAAGGGCAGTTTGTTAAGATGTGTTAGTTGTGGTGTGTATTAGATGCAAAAGATAATGTGCCGTGAGCAGTAAATGAATGCAGTGTATGGAAACAGTGTATCAATGCAGTGTTTTAGTGCAATGTATTAGATTAGTGTAGTGTGGAACAGTTGAAATGCTAATGCAGTAGTAGAGACTTCATGACATGAAGTGCAAACTGAAGGAAACTTATCGGGATCCTGTAGAGGCTGAGCAGATCCAGGTTCGTCTGTACCATCTCTGTCAAGGAAGCCACTAGCTCAAGGGCTTACCCTGTGTACTCTATGGGTGCCTGCAAGTTCATTGGAGGGATCAGTATTCTATAAAGCATAATTGAAATGAAGTAAATATGCAGAATGCAAAGTTTGGTACATACTGGAGTCGAGCCTCGAACCCCGACAAGCGCGTGACCGGCTGGTGCAGGCTCAATGGAGATCTGGCAAGCCTCCCTAGAACATCTCCGATAAGTTAGTGAAGTAGGCAGCCCTAGCCATCTCGGCCCCTTTCTCTCTCCAGGTTCTCTCCTGCCACGGGTCCCGCGCTTTGGCTCTCTGCCTCTCTCACACTGCTGTAGCTCTCACTCTCTCTCCTCCACGGATGCCGATCGAGGCGATCGATGAGTCTGGATAAAGCTCGTCTAGTCACCCTCTACACAGAAGTAATCCACCTCCAGCCCTACCATAAACTAGATCACCTCCTCAGCAGAAAGTTTGTGCGTCTCTCTCATCAATACTGGAGGTGCCATCGGTACAAACGGGCAGGAAGTCCTAGAGTCTGGCGTGTGAAACGCTCGCCCAAGAACTAGGTAAGGCAGATCGGGCCCTCAAGAAGGACAAGGTGGCGGGTGATGATCCTGGCTGCGTCATACTGGGCTCGAAGCCCCGATGGTATCGCGTCCTACGGCTACCATGTGATCTGAAAACAAGAAAATGAACAGATGATCAGTCGTTGTCAATTGATTAATGTGTTTATTAAGTTGATCGTAAAGTGGGATGACTTTGTTTTGGTTTACCTCGCGCGCCGTGACCTTGTCAAAGTACTGACGAAAAAACATGAAGTTCTCCAGGGTCCTACGATGGAGCTGGCCGTCGTATACCCAAGAAAACGGGATTGTCGCTGGGGTCTCCTCTATAGGGTTTGGGGCAAAAGCTGGGAAATAGGCGTACACCCACAGCTGCAGGGAAAATGTGATTGATACAGTGTATGAGCAAATACAGAAAATGCGAAGCAGAAAGCATACAGTACATGAGCAGATACAGAGAATGCAAAGCAGGCAATATGTGTGTTGAACAAATGTAAAGCAGGAAATGCTAAGCAGAAAATGTAAAGCAAAAGGGGAAACAAAGTTGTGTACCTCCCAAGCCCGCCAATAGCCGCCGATCAAGGTCCCGTTCATGCGAGAGGTTGAGCTCATGTATCCATACAGAGTAATGAGGCCAGCTCTGCCCTAGTCGTAGAACTGAACCCGATGGAGTACTACCAATGCGCTCAGAAAGTATAGGCCGACGGTATTTCACCTGTTCGAAAACAAGGTGGTATCGAAGAGGAACATGAGGAAGCCCTCATGCATCGCTTCCGCCTCATCGAATTTCTCAGGCTTATCTCCTCTAAATTGTTCCTCGAACTAACTATATCTGACCATGCCTGCCTGGAGTATTGGTGGGCGTGCCCCAAGCAGTGCTGTCCATACAGCCTCTCACTCTCCCATGTCAGGGTCTAGAGGGATCAGATCACCTCTCACGCCTATGCCAGTGATCATGGCGAAGTCGTAAGGAGTCATCGTCATCTCCCCTGTAGTGGAGAAATAGAAGGAGTTGGTGGTGTCCCACCACCTCTCCACCAAAGCCCCTAAGAGAGGCCGACTCGCTATAACCTACGTCAAGCTGGAGTAGAACAGACCAAAGCCTATCTCGTCAATAATGTTGCGGACCTTGGCTGGCAGCTCATCATACCAGTCCCGGGCTGTTGTCGTGCCATAGCCTCTGAAGGAACGGGATCCGTCTTGCAGTAATGCATGAGATGCAATTAGATCAAGTAATAAAAGTATAGCAGAGAGTACGGTTGAATGCAAAGCAGTAATGTATGAGATACAATTAGATCAAGGCAATCAATGCAATCAGATCAAAACAATGCAAGAGATACAAACAGTTAAAAGTAATACTGCAGTAGATAGTGTTTATACCTCTACGGCGATAGCCGACAAGTAAGATGCAGGCTCCCTCAATAAAAGGTCATCAAGTACGTCCTTGGCGAAGTCAGTGAAGGTTTTGATGCCTCCCGCGGTAGGTACTACGTGGGTCTCCGGATGATACCTTGCTGGGTCAAAAGGGCGTATGCTCGGTGGTAAAGGCTCAGGCTGAGGCTTGGCCTCAGGTTCAGCCGCAAAGTCTGCCTCAAACTCTACTAAAGGAAGCACGGGGAAGGCCCTGTCATGAGGGACATCATCTGTGTTACCCAAAAAGCAACCTAAGAGGGGGGGTGAATTAGGTTTCTACAAATTAAAATTAATAATACTCTAATAAAATTAACTACTAGTACAACAAATTATTAACAAGTACAATGATGAACTTAGCAGTAAATGATCAAGCAAAATAACAATGAAGTATAACTAACATATAGGGTAAATCAAATAATTAACACATGAATATTAGATAGCTATAGCAGTAGTAGGAAAGTAAAGAGATTAGGGAAGAGGAGACAAACAGATTTATAGTGGTTCAGCTTCAACCAAGCCTGCATCCACTCCTCAAGCTTCACTTGAGATTTTCCACTATCTTCTAGCTTCACAGGGGTACTAGCAACCTCTTTACAAATGGAGCAATCCTCCACGGATTTTACACAGGCTTCACAAGCCCAAACCCTTACAAATCTTAGGTGATTCACAATCACTCTCAAGATTTCAAGAACACAATGTGTGCAACACTTTTACAAGATGAAATGTTATTTTTTCTTTCAAAGAAAGCTTACAATAAATATCTCTTAAAGATAGATACATAAAATGAAGCTTTGATTTTTCTGTAAATCTCACACAGGAAAGATGGGCTTAAAGCTATAAGGCTCAGTGTATAATTTCTAAGAATAGATATGAGTGATTATAGATCAAAGAATATTTTTAGGTTTTTTGTAACTCGTTTACATTAGAGGCTTTGGTATATCTAATGAAAATTATAGCCATTTATAGCCGTTGTATTCATTTGAATTTATAGCTGTTTATAGCTGTTGTGACATTTGAATTTATAGCCGTTTATAGTCGTTGTACTTCCATCATTACCAATTTAAATATCTTTCACTCCATCATTACAAATTTGAATATCTTCCACTTGAACCTTTTGAACCTTTATAGCCGTTTATAGCCTTTGTACTTCTATCATTACTAATTTGGATATCTTCCGCTTGAAGCTTTTGAACCTTTTGGCCTGCTGCAGTGCTAGGTTATTTGAACCTTTGTTTTGGGCTGTTTGAACTCCTGATTTAATCAAATATTAAATACATTCTAAAAACATTTAGGATAAAGGTTTAGGTGAGAAATAATGGGACAAAATAAATTTTGATTCTATTTTTCTCTTTTAAATAAATTATCAAAATAAATTTTGATTCTATTTTTCTCTTCCAAATAAATTAAAAACATATTAAAATAAATAAGTCTAACAATCTGCCATCTGAAATGGATGCAAGAGAAGCAATAAGCAAAAATGCAAAAAAGGGTAAAACTTTGAAAAAGTCAACCCTAGGAGAGAGGAAGAAGTCAAAGAAAGTCAAAACCCAAGAAAGTGTACTAACCGTGGCAGAAACTCAAGAGAAATGAACCTTGAACGGTGGAAATGACGAAGGAGGCGTCGAAATCAAATTTTGATCGGTTCAAAGTGAAGAGAACAAGAGGGTTTTAGCAAAGAAAATGTTTTTAGGGTGTTGGAAAACGCGTGGAACGCGCGGATCTAGAGAGAAGGAGCACCTAGAGAGCAAGAGAAAGGTTTTTCGTGCAAGGGGTTGTGAGGAAATGAAGTGGCTTTGCTTGTATTTAAAAACCCATGGGTCAAAAGACCAAATTGCCCAAATCTGCCATTGATGGCCGGCAGTGGCACATTGATGGCCGGCAGTGTTGTATTAATGGCCGGCAATGGCCATCAGTGGCCGACAGGGGGCCGGCATCCTCCCCTGATGGCCAGCATGCTTCCACAAGCTCCCCTTACCTCTTTTCCTTTGATTTGTGTCCTTGGATTCCGAGAATGGCAAGGTATACTCCAAGTTTGATTCAAAATGCCTCCGCGGAAGCTTAGAATCACATTTCCAATGCACAGCGGTCATCGCTCATCAACACGAACAAGGTGTATCCTTTTTAACATGTGGCAACTCTTCCGAGAGGTAAATCAGAAGTTGTTTTTGAGTTGTCCTTAGCACACTCACTTTTGTCGTTGCATAGAATGTGCATTGCTTTTATCGTTGCATGGGGCATGCATTGAATTGTTGCATAGAACATGCATTATCATGTTTGCATGGAATATGTATGTTGCATTGAGTATGCGTCGTCCATTATTTTGCATAGAATATGCCTCTGTTTTATCTCTTGCATGTTGTGCACAGAAACATGCCTTTAACATTTGTGTTACGGTTATTCATCTTGCATGGAATATGCATTCGCGTGGCATTGTACCTGTTAAGTTTCTTCCTTGTGCAGGCATGATATTGTGTGTACGGTTCATTCAGAGGAATTTCGGGTAAGATCATTCCTGTCCTGTGAACACCTTGCTTTGGTTAGAAACATTCGGATACGTCTGGTGTTTACACCACACCTTGTTTTGGTTAGAAACATTCGGGTACGGCCGGTGTTTATGTGACGCCCCGATTCTACACTATAGGTTGCCGTTAAGGGAGAGTCACTAGTGAGTCCTATGGTCAATAACCAGGTAAGATCCCAGATCGCTGGAGGAGTCAAAATAGCCTCCCTTCTAAGTCCAGCTTTCTTAGGCAGCGCACTACCTTTTTGACAGATCTTACAAGGCATTGGCACAAGGTCTCATAAGTAATGATAAGGTTTATACATAGGATATAGATACATAACAACCACAATTATACTTGATTAAAAAGATTGTTCCATTACATTACATCCCAAAAGAAAGTTTTAAGCTTCATATGAGTCTTACAAAAATATTCAAAAAGATACTTCTAGTATTCCTAAGATAGCCAAAAGTCTTCAAAGGTTTCATTGCCTTCTTCCGCTACGAAGTTCGCCGTCACTGGCATGATACGCCGTGAGCTTTGAATGCCCAAGAAACACACACACACATCCCACCCTTTTCCCAAATTCAATACACAATCACATTTATAGCACCAAGTAGTAAAGCATGATACTCCAATAAACAAATAAATACATTAAGAGTTGAGTCAGATGTTAGTAACTAGAAATCCCCCAAAGAGATTCCGTCCTCCCGACCACAAGAATCGGACGCAGATTATTCGGTATGCCCCCTCTTTTGTTGCTTTGTTGCAGAACTAACCTTGGATGCCTACCAACGGTTATATACCGCGTAGTGCCAACCGCAGGGCCTCAAAAGAGACGGTAAAAATAGGGCCTTGCCCGAATCCCTCCTTACACCAAACCACCTAGGGTCCGAATACAACCGCTCCGTTCAAGGGTCCCGAAAACCACTTGCGCAAGATTTTAACTTCGAATAGGGAACGCATCCCAACAACCACATATCGCATATTATCATCTTTTCATAACTCAAGTGTTCGAAAACCCAATACCCACCCAATTAGGTTTCCCGTTGAATTAAGTGTTTTAAGTCAAGGTTAGTCCAACTAAACAATAAAATAAAATCCACATAAGCATGCCTTCTCAAGATAAGAAGATAAATAACATAACATACCCATACAACATCATGCCAAGATATGATAATAAGCCATTAAACATTTTCATGAATACAAGAGCATAAAACATCCAACATAATAAATTTCCATATTTAACATCACATGAAGGTTAATATGAAAGGACTACTTAGGATCATCCACCGGACTCGGTTTTCCTATGGTTCGTAGAGAATTTGATCTAATTTCTAGAACATTTTTCGGAAATGGGATTGCTTTTCCCGATTTTAAGTTATTTAGAAAATAGTCCAGCACTGTCCAGAGCTGTCCAGAATCTGCCCAGTTCTGTTGACTGTTACGAAAACTTGATTTTCTTGCAAACCACTCAATGTTTTTCGATGAAACCAATTTTAGTTGAAAGATAACTCATTAAGGAAGGTTTTGAAACAAAATAGAGGTTCAGAATATTTTTGTACATTTTTCTGGAATTTTTGGAAGTTGACTGCAAAAACAGGTTTTAAGGTAGAATGCCCAAAACAAGAAAAATTATAAAAAGGGGGTTCCACCATGGGAAAGTCTCATTTCTTTTGTGAAGAAAATATGCTAACTATCACATGTTTAACTCAGAAAATTTGTTTGAAAGAGTACCCTTGAAAAGTTGAGAGATTTGTACAAAAGAAGATCGTTTTGTGCCAAAATGGGTAGAATACAAGAGAGATGTAGACAATACTCAAATCTTAGTATTTTTAACATAGGAGCTTGATAATAACAGATCTGAAACTTTATTTAGGATCTTTAAAAACATGTATTAGAAAAGAAAATGAAGAGAGGGTTGTGTTGGTGGCTTACTCTCCAAGCTTTGCACAAGAAACTCTCTTTTTCCTCCTTCTTCTCCTCTAGATTTCTCTTCCTTGCTCTGCTCTCTCTTTCTAACCAAAATGTGTGTGAGTGAGTGTGTTGTGTGTATATTTGCAAGCTAGGGAGGGTGTGGTATATATAGGCAAATTTGGGGTAAAAGGACATAAAAGCCCTTTAGTTGGGATTGGATGGAAAGTTAGGATTTTTCTTGAATTCTAAAGGAATAGAAGGGTCTTAGGAGGCTTGTTCCATTGGTTAAGGCCAAATCTAGTTGTAATAAAACCAATTCTTGGATTTTGTATCCTAGGTAGATCACTAAGTTGTATTTCTCTAGGATTTCATAATCATCATCTTGGAAAATTGGCTCCTTTCTCCCTTCCCTAGGAGGGCTAGCCTTGGGGAGTGTGATGGGGTAAATTTTTTATTAATTTAGGTCCTAGGCACATCCCTCAAGGTGTATATACACACACACATATATATATGCAAGATTGATGGCATACCATGGTACAAGATATAATTACTATTTTGGGGGCAAGTTTTGAAATAAAATATATATATATATATATAAATGAGGGCTTGAAGTTAAATACATGTAACCTAGGTAGAATTAAATTAGGTTAGGGAATTTCTGTTTTGATAAAAATAAAAATAGCAATTGCTAACTGACAAGATTCAAATTAATTCAAGTAAACGATGGCTTTAAGAAAATAATTCATCATTAGGGTCTGAGAAGTAAATACATATTTCAGGGGCCTTACAGTTTATATCATACTTTATTCTGGTTAGAAGCGTTTGGGACGTGTGCCCGACACTTATACCACATCTTCGGTTAGAAGCGTTTGGACTGTGTGCCCAACGCTTATACTACCTCTTCGGTTAGAAGCGTTTGGACTGTGTTCCCGACGCTTATACCTCCCTTTTGGTTAGAAGCATTGGGTTGTGTGCCCGATGTTTATACTTTGCTTTGGTTAGAAACTTTGGGACAGATCCCGATGTTTATACCACCTTTCCCAGTTAGAAGCATTTAGGACGTGTGTCCGACGCTTATGCCATCCCGTTAGTTGAAAAACACTTGGGTTGTGTGCTCGATGTTTATAACCCCCCCTCCCCGGTTAGAAACATTGGAACGTGTTCTGATGTTTATATCACCCTCCGGTGTTTACACCGCTCCCTTTTTCCTCTCGCGTTTGGCGCGTTAGGATGCTTTGGTTAAATGCATCTAGACAGATCCCAATGCTTATACCGCTCTTTATTTCGATTGCATAATAGTTGGATGCGTTTCAATTGTTATTATGTGCTTTTGTTAATTCAGAACCTAGGGTATGTCCTTAGGTTTGCACCACTTCTTTCATCGCGCGCGCCACGCGTTGGGATCTTGTTTGCCGCCTTGGGTGCGCCTGACGATTGTTGTTTCTTTGCTTTTTCTACGTGAGGCGCAGTTAAGATTGCATAATTTTCTTACATTCTTTCTGCATAAAATGTAGTTTGGTTCATCTTAACTTGCTTATGTACGAGTTTTGCTATAGCATTTCTTTGCATAACATTTGCATCTAGATGTTTCATTACAACCCTCTTTGCATGATCATAAGTTATGCTCTTGCATTGTGCATGTCATTTGCATTTTACCCCAGCCTGCGGGCGCATCTATATTGTTATCTTGTTTGTCTGTCTAAATCTTCGGCCTTGTCAAAAATGGGTCGTCTCTGGGCTTTGACATTCACTCCTATTATTTCATGACTTCCGAGTTCTGTCAAAGAGGGGCAACTGTAGACACCTCATTTTTGACCGTCCTCAAGATTTGGATGTCCTTGTAGGTACATCCAGTGACAAGTTTGATTTCTTGCCGAGCGCTCGAACTTCGCGGCAGAACGCCCCAGGTTTGATCTTTCCAAACCCTGCATCAATTCTAGCTCATTTTTGGACCATGTCTTGGTCCTTTTGGCATGTTGTTTTGGATGGCCTGCCAGCCATCATTGAGGGCTGCCGGCCATTGATAGGCCTTGCCAGCCATCAATGAGGCACTGCCGGCCACCACTGATGGCCGACTGGCCACCAGTGCATCAGTAGATATTTTGTAGATATTTTTGACAGCTGTTTGCACAGAATGGCCCATCTGCTTGCACGTGGATGGCTGAATCTTTACAAGAAGCCTTTGTATCTTCTATATATAGAGGTCATTTTCTTGCATGCAAAGGGTTACAAAAATTATGTGAGTAAAATTTCTCTCTCTCTCTAAAATCCTCTCTCTCTTGATTTCGTGCTTGAAAGTGAGTTTTCTCTACACTTTTACACTAAGACCCTTAGCCAAACACCTTCACCTTGGAGCTGAGGTTCTTGGAGGCCTTTTTTGAGCTTCTTAGAGTGGTTTTGGCTTAGAATTCTTGCTGTTTTGTTGCTGTGCTTCAAGGGTAAGGATTTACCTCTTTAAAGCTTTGTTTCATTTGGTTGCTTGGCCATCTTTTTACACTACTTTGAGGCTGGTTTTAACCTCTAAAAAACTCTATTTTTAAGGTTTTAAAGTCATGGTTTGAGCCTTGTTTAGTTAGGGGGTGGTTTCCTCCCTTTGCTCTTTGGCTTGTAAAGCCATTTGGGCCATCTTTCAAAGCTTTTGAAACACCCTTTTCTTGGCCTTCTAACCACTGAATTCCAGGGGAATTTCAGTGGTAGAAAGTTGGTTTTGAGATCCAAAATAGGAGGGGGTGGCCTCCCTTCATTGTGTCTTGTTTGCATGTGTAGATGGCCTAATACTTGAGCATGCTTTTCTACTTTTTTGTAGCTTAGTTCAAGCATGTTTTTGGCTTTGTTTTGACATACTTCAACTCTGTTTTTGGTTGGTTGGAACACTTCTTGTTTGCTTTTTGTACTTGTAGTGCAATCATGCTTATTAGCCTAGCATACTTGATGATTTAGCTTGTCATTCTAACTTGTGTTAGTTTGATTCCAGCATGTTTTTGTTACTGATTTAGCATGCTTCAACTCTATTTTGAGTGGTCTTGGTCATATGAGCCTTGTCTTGCATGGTTGTAGTGCAAATGGCCTTGACTAGCTTTGTGTTTCAAGGTCTCTAGCATGCTTTATTTGAGTTGTTTGCATGATATGGCATCATTTAGCATGTGATTTCACTGCATATATCTTTGTCACAATCTCACATATTTCACTCTTTCATTGTTTTTGAGAGTTGTGCTTTGAGCCTTGTTTATGAACCAATACATGAGCATGTTTTTCTTGCTTTTCATGCTACCATCTCAGCTCATTTTGGCCACTATTTTGACATGTTTAAACTCTGTCCAGAGCTGGTTTGGTCATTTGTGCTTGATATTGCATGCCTCTAGTATAGTGCTCTTCACTAGCTTTAATGCTTAAGTCTTTCAACATGTTGTACATGAGTTGTTTGCATGTTATAGTCTTGTGTTTCATGCCACTTCAGCACTAAAAATCTGCAACCTCCCACACTTCTTCATTTTTCCTTTTGTTTTGAGGATTGGTTGACCTTAAGGTTGTGTTTAAGCTTAGGATTGAGACTTATGCTCAATGGCTTTAACCTTCTTTTGAGGGTTTCTACTAGTCAAAGGCATGATCTCTCTCATGTCTTAAACCATCCTTTGGTTGACCCCTCTCTCATTAGGGGACACTCCTCTTGGATTTAACCAATTAAAGAATGGCTTGGTAATGCTAAAATGAGTAAATAAATGAACCAAGTAAAACATGACCAAGATAAGCATGTTATGTGTGCATTGCATGTGTTCAATTGACATTATATTGAACACAAGGTAGATTGGTCCATTTCATACTCAAAGTGATGAAATGAGCCAATCTCCCTTTGTCTCCATTGCTTTTGATCATCCATGATAAGGTAGTGGTATTGAGTCTTGTTTTTGTACATTTATTGAATGTGTACAAGTTGGATCCTTGGCCATCATGCATTGAAAATGCTTGATTGGTGGTCTTAGATCCAATACCTCTGCTTCTTTGATGTTTTGAGATGATAAGGAGAGGGTGCAGTACAAACATACCCTTGGGAGACTCTCCGTTTTCCTCTGTTTGTGCTCTGTTGCAGAATGGTGATTTAGCACACCAGTGGCCGGCAGTGCTTCATTGTTGGCCGG
Organism: Camellia lanceoleosa; assembly: GCA_025200525.1. Taxonomy (NCBI): domain Eukaryota; kingdom Viridiplantae; phylum Streptophyta; class Magnoliopsida; order Ericales; family Theaceae; genus Camellia; species Camellia lanceoleosa. Next base: position 110,959,182 of record CM045769.1, read on the forward strand.
CAAATCCCACTCTTGGTCGGCAGGTGGCCGGCAGCAGCTTCTTATGGTTGACAGGCCATTGGTGCATTCCTCAGCATGGAATTGGTAAGTCAGAGCAGAAAGTTCTTGGCCAACCCTGCAAACAGAGCCTCTCGAGAGCAAACCGATGGGCTTTTCGGGGCGAAAATCAAGTGCATGCATGTTCAACTTCCTAGAGCAGAGTTGAGGCAGCATTTTTTAAAGCTTTACTTATTAGTTAGCATTGGTTTTGTAATTTAATTAATTAATTTGTTAATTAGTTAAAGTGTTGTAATAATTAGTAAGTAGTGTGCTAGTTATTCATTTTGTTGTGTAATAATTAGTCTAATTAGTTTAATTAGATTAGTTTGATTATAGCTTAGCTTAGATTAGTTTAGCTTATTCATTCGGACCCTCCTTCGCGAGGGCGCAATGTTGTAATAAGGGTGCATGCGTGTGTGCATGTCTTCTAACCCCACTTCTTTCTCCCTTTTACTTAATCGCTTTCAATGGTTAGTTTTAGGGCATTTTTCAATTAGCATACCTTATGCTTGCATGTTTGCATCATCCATTTGTCTTGCATGCACCGGGCTTGGCGCATCATTCAAATTCTATCATACTTCAATACCTATTTGAATACGTGTATCAAATTGTTGCATTCATATGCCATCTTAGATAGCCGAGCTTATTAAGGCATATTGCATATGTTGCATTAGGCAACATAGTTAGAATCATGCATTGTTTCTAACTAGCTTTTGTTTTGGCTTGGAGTATACTGTAAGTTTTACGCTTTAGCATACTTGCATGAGTGTGAGCATTGCCATGATAGCATGTTTCCCATGAGGCTATTTGCTTAAGTGATTAATTGCATGAATGCCTATGGGTGAAGGCTTTGTTGCTTGAATTGGACAATTCCATGATTGTAAGTTTTAAGCCCACTTTGCGAAGTGGCAAATCTTGTTTTAAAGCTCACTTGAGAGTGGCAAATCTGCGCTTTAGCCCACTTGCGAGTGGCACTTTCAAACCATTTTCGAAAATAAACATGAGTTGTTTTGTTCCAATTCTCGCTATTCAGTCTATACTTATATGTGCGCCACATAGTAAAGTTAGATTAATAATCGGAATAAGAACACATGTTTTATAAAACAACATATCATGATAGTAGAGGCCAATCTTTGATCTGGCGAGCGGGGGTGCTCATTGCATGACCTTCCCCTCTCATACCCAAGTTCCCGAGCTGAGGCAACTTTGGTGATGACGGACACGTGGCCTTTGGCACGAGTCAAGGTTTCCTAAATTTCCCAAAATAAAATATTTATGTGGTGACTCTGTAATCTGGCAAAGTAGTCCTGTTTTGGCATTATTTGATTCAAAATCTGATTTTCCAAAATGATTTGCTAGATTGGACTCTTTGGTGTTTATCAGTCTCACTTTGCACTTTGTGAGATTATATTCAAAACCATGACAGGAGTCCGAACTGTAGGAGACCAATTCGCATCCTCTCTAAAATGGGGGCGCGCGAAGAAAGTCGAGTCTATAATTTCAAGCGACTCTGGGGATTTAGAGAACTTGACTCAACTCATGATATGTTGTTTTATTTACACTTATGTGTTTTTTTCATTGTATTTGAATTGGTGCGCTTAAGTCACAAAGTGTTTGCCATCTCGCTATTCTGAACGGTTTGCGGAGGCTTGCTTGAAAAAGCGTGCCATAAGGTCACGGTTATGGGCTCGCCACGATGGAAACACAAACCTTGATCTGGATCACCGCTGCATCGCTTGATCCTCCTTTTACTTCTTGTTAGGAGCGAGAGGTCTATTAGGTGGTCTTACCGAGGCATCCTTTTTGACCATTTGACCTAGTTGCATATCGGAAGTTTAGAGACTATTCCAAACTAGGATAGGTTGCTCACCAATGCAGAATTGTTTGAAACCGCATGCATAGTGAAACCCTAGCTCTCGACGAACTAGGACAGAAAACCCTACCCTATCATAGGGTGTTTTGGCTTTCACTTGCTTGATACGTCGTTAGGATGTGTCTCTCACAGAATGTATGTATCAATTACAAGTCCTGCATCACCGAGGACATCAGTATTTGAGGGTATCAGTTTTGTGGCAGAAAATTTGGGGGGCAGAAATCAGTGTTTGAGTACAGATTATCCAACTTATGATTTCAACTGTCTGTTGTCTTTGTCTAAGCCGAGATGCTGTGCGTTTTTCTGATTTTTGTTACTTTTGCTTTATTTTTCTTTTTGCAAGGTAGTATTTTCATCATTGTTTTCGATGAGATAGTTAGCCCCCAAGCACTCTAGACCAAAGTAAGAAGGCTTTATCGATCTGGGGATCTTGTGAGAGGATAACCAGTGTTTGCTTCGCTTCCCCTGGTTACAAGACGGATGAGAGTTCAGTATAATTCACCAGTTTGTCAGTCACTTGTGCTCAGTGAAAACTAGTTTTTTGCTTCTACTTCAGAGTGTACACCAGGTTAGATAGATCAGTATCTCTTAGTCAGTATGGAAGAAATGATGCGTCAACTCCAACAGACTATCGAGGCTATGTAGCGGGACACTACTCGCTAAGCGGAGGTTATCACTCGACAAACAAAGGTTGTAGCCCAGCAGGCAGAGGTAATTGCCAGGCTTCAACAGCAACAGCATCAACAACCACAAATAGCAGTATCTGCTTCGCACCCAACCCCACTTAGGCTTCCAATACCCGGGGATACAGTAACTGTCCAGGAGAATACGGACATTCCAACCGGGCCAGTCCCACCTCTTCCAGCAGGGCCAGTTCCACCTTAGATTTCAAAAGCACCGGCCTACCCAATGGATACACCGTTCGAGTTTGAGGTCGATCCAACCGCTCTGAAAGTGAGCAAGCTCGAGAAGTTGTTCAAGCGAGCTCAAGGAGTCAACTTGATCCCAAACATAGAGGATGGCTACATAGATTCAGCGGTGACATTGCCAGACAGATTCAAAATGCCTCACATAGACCGCTTCGATGGCTCGGGTGATCCTATGGTCCACTTGAGGTTGTTTTCAGATATTCTGTGGCCGATGGGCTTGACTAGAATGCAGAAGCTATCCCTTTTTGGTCGGACCCTGTCAGGTATTGTGGCCATCTGGTATACCAAACTGGAGGATTCAGTGAAGAGGAATTGGGAGGAGATGGTTGAGGCCTTCATTGCCCAATATTCGTACAATACTCAAATCGAGATCACAACTCGTGATCTCGAGATAACTAGGCAAGAGCCGAATGAGGGCTTCTCTGACTTTGTTACTCAGTGGAGGGCTAAGGCCTCCATGATGACCACCAGGCCAACCGAAAACAACCAGATAAGGATGGTTGTGCGAAATCTGCAACCGAGGCTACTACAGAAGATGATTTGTCTACCCTTTCCCCACCTTTGCTGATCTTCACGAGATTGGGGTACAGATAGAAGATGCTATGAAACAAGGTCTGATTGATCAGGAGAAAGAGCTGCCTAAGAGGGCCTTTACCCACGGTTCAATGCGATTGTAACAATGCAATCATGAGGACCTCGACGCCGGAATGGTCACCACCACATCAAAATAGCCACACCCTTTATCGCACATCCGAGCCACCCCACTACCGCAAAGTACCCACCTGGGGACGGGAGAGAGGACTTTCACCCCACTTTATATGCCTCGCTTATGCCTTGAGGGTCCTAATTAGAAAAGGGCATCCGCCCCCGAACCCCGCCCATTGCCAAATCTCCTCCCTCCTATACACAACCCAGCCAGTATTGTGCCTTTCATCAGTAGCATGGGCATTATACTGACCAATGCTTTAGGTTACGTCGTGAGATTCAAGATCTCATCGACAATAAAGTGATAGCGCCTCCTGAGAAACCAAATGTCACTATAAACCCTCTTCCACCACATAACCAACCTCCTCCTCCACCCAGGCAGGTAAACCTGATCCAAACAATGGTCATCCTGTACGACCCCAGCATGTACATCACTCCCTTCCACCTGCCTAAGCTGGCGTTATTCATCCCGGAATGCATAGACTTATTAAATTAGGTTTTAACCTGATCCAAGCCGGCATTGTTTTTTAATTGAAGACGGTTGTACAAATCAACAATTATTAAAACCTAATTTGATGGTAAAAAGGTCATTTTAAAATTTATATAATTTAACCATACAACCAAATATCCATCAAAAGTAGTTTCAACTTACAAGATGTAATATGTTTAAAATAGTAAGAAAAATAATAAATTACATTAACCTTTCTTGAGATTTAGAGAAAATATAACAAATCTTATAATTTTGGCATAATTATATTAGATTCTTGAGTGATGCTAGGTGTTAGCTCAACTTGACCCAAATGATGTGGCAAAGGATGTGAATTTAATATTATTTTTTAATTTTTAATTTTTATAATACTAACCCTAGTTGTTGTTGATAATATACAATTTCTAAGATATTTTATCAACTCTTTTTTGTGTGTGTGTGTGTGTGTGTGTGTGTGTAAATTCTATCTTTAGCAACACCAGCATTTGGTAGATTTTGTAAAAAATTACAACGTTGGTGACAGCTATGATTAATATTAGTACTTGATTACAATCTAGCAATAGATCTTGGATATAGAAATGGCGATATAAACTCATAAAAGGAAAATTTTATTTATAATTTTAAGATGTTTATACTTCTAAAATAAGAACAAGATTCAAAGATTTTGATCGTTACTTGAATATAGTCAGATAGGGCTCGGGCGCTGGCAAGCTTCAGCACAGAGATGGCTAACCTCAACCTTTCCTTTCTTAGATCAGGCTCAACATAGATCTGTTTCGTTTCCTACCTCAGATCGTAACTTCAGAAACTACTTCTTTTGTTATACAAGAGACCTAAGATCAACAACTTCACATACGATAGTAACACATCCTTTTCTGGAAATGAAAAACTTTTTGATTTATTAAACAAAAATTTATAAGGAAAATGGTGTCTGTAAACTATTGGATTGCTAGAGTATTGTTTGCTCTAATAAAGCCTGAGAACCAGACTTCTTTTTTGGTTTCAAGTATACTCTAAGTAATCAGATCCTGCTTTTGCTTTCCTCAAGGCCTTTATATAGGCACCTTGTGGACTTCAAAGTCTGACTTCAACCTAATCTATAAACATAAAATATTTTACATATTATATTTTATTGTTATTAGAAGACAAACAAGCAAGTGGCCACATGCTAATTTATTTATGAACAAGAGACATTTGGTGGAGTAGTCACATGGAAGTGTAATCTTCAAATTTCATAGTTTTGCTAAACTGTCCATGATTTTGTAAATCCATTGCATTGTCTAGATTCCATACCCTCTCATCACCCATGATATCATTAAGATCATAGTTTTCATCATATTCTTCAGACATCTCATCCCATCCTTCTAGATCTTGTTCCATTAGATGTTTTTCCAAAAATTTACATTCTCTTTCAAATAAATACGTCTCGGAATCTACCTATTCCAAATAATCATATATTGATTCATAAGGCAATCCTGAAACAATTATTTTTTCTACCAATGATGGTGTTATTGCAAACTTAGTCCTTTCATAATGAAATAATTTAAACCCAACTCTTGCTAATTCTATAGTTTCGTGAGATATTATGAAAAATCCTCTTACCGTTGCTTTTGTTGAATCTAATATAAAAGGCTTGTCCCAATCTTTGATCTAATCGCATTTTCTGGGAATCATGTCTTTCTTGTCTTTGACTTGTGTCAGATAATGAGCTACATTTAGACATTCATCCTTTACCTCTATTTGGGCAGTTGTAAATGTGATGGGTGCCATGCTTGGATAATCTTTATAGACTTCAGAAATTCTCCTAAACATGAATTGTTGGAATTTGGTGAACTGACAAAACATAACTCTGTGGGTGAGGTGGAACGTTGAATGTATTGATTATTCCCAATTTTCACATTTGTACCAAAGGTTCTTTTGGGCTAATGACCTTATTTGGATCGAATGAAACTTTTAATATTCTATAACTGTACAAGGCTGTCCATCTATTGAAGTACGACCTCTTAGTTTCCAGATAGATGACACATTCTTCATACCTTCTCAGAAATAACTTAATAAACATGCATCTTCTTCTTTTATCTTCAATGTCATAGGGGAGTTGAAGAAACAAATATAATACTTCTAATTGTAAAAAGTTTTGGCTACTAAATGGGTTCTCCTAATGAGCTCTGCTCACGTAACAACTCTTCCTTGCTGCCTGCATTTTTCTGATAATTTTAGTACTATCTTGTGTCACCAAGTCCAACATTTCTTGAGTCTCTGCCAAGAGTGTTTCCTTCTTTGGCGGTGTAAGTCTTGTGGATGTGGATTCCATTTGCAATATCTACTAAATTATTTTTATTACCATTAATGTGTTCTATATCAAAGATAAATTGTTTTAGCCACAGTTGCCATTGTAAAAGCCTCATTTGCACCTCAAGATGTTAAATAAATTTTATTTACGAAGCCTAGTAGGCCTTTTGTAATCAGTTCTTATTAAAGACGATTTTGGTGCCAAAAATATTAAAAACTTTTCTATTCCTTTTATTATGACTAATAATTCTCTTTCCATAGTGGGATAATTACATTCAACTTGATTAAAACTTCCATTACAATTACATAGTCGATTATTTTCTTTTATTATTAACGCCATCTAGTGATTGTTACTTGCATTGGTTTTCTAGTACTAGCTCATCATTTTTGTTAGAAAGAGTTAGAGTAGGTAAATCTTTACATTTTTCTTTTAAGAATTTTACTAAAGTGGAGCTCATACGAGTTCCAAATCCAACTTTCATCCTTTTTAGTTTCTTTTGCAAAGGTTTTCTTATTTTGGCTAAGTCTTTTATAAAATCTGAGGCATAAATTAAACATCCTAAAAATCTTTCTAATTGTTTTATATTTGTGATTTTATCAAGAAATTTATTTATTTATTTATTTTTTAGAACATGACTTTGCATTTTTATTGATCCTATCTTAATTTCAAGTCCTAAAATTCCATTTCCTTTTGTGCATACACACATTTCTTTTCACCTAACACTATTCCGTGTTCTTCACATTTTTCTCGTTATTATTTTGATATTTATTCTACGTTGTTATATGGATCTAGAAAAAAAATTAAAATATCATCTATATATACAAGACAAATATTATTCAATTCTTTAAAAATGTTATCCATTATTCTTGAAATATTTGAGGTGCATTTTTTAACTCAAATGGCATTACAAGCCATTCATAATGTCCTTGTGGTGCAAGAAAGGTCGTTAGTATAATACTTTCGTAATAAGTTGAATCAAATTGAATTTATACTTTAATCTCGGCTAGATTTATTTTTAATTATGAAACTTCATTCATTTGGACCCAATTGATTGAATTGTGACCCGTTAGTAACCATGTAATATTGTTATGGTTTTATTATTATTATTTAATTACCATAAAAGAGTTGTGAATATTTATGTTGTGTACCATTAAACGAAATAAATTTTGTGGTGAGAAAATATTATATTCACTTTTGTCATTAAAGATGTTGATTCTTTAGGAAATATCTATAAAAGTAACCAAAATGATTTTTTTATTCAACTTTTGAGAGTTCTTGGAGTTCTTGCCGTGAGAAAGAAGAGAGAAAGGGTTCCAATGTTGGTTTTTCATGGATTTGATCTAGTGTAAGTCATTTTTGACTCCTAGTGCTTTGGATCAAAACGTAGAAGGCGGAAAAGGCATCGTTTGGCTCCAAAAAAATTTTTAGGCCTGGTTTGTCATCCCTTAAAAAAGTCAAAATGTCACTATTCTATTTAAGTCACATTACCTCTCTACCATATCACTTCAAACCCAACCCATACCCAACCTATATTTCATAATAAGTAAAAAAGTACACTTATTTAGAACATCCCAAACAACCCTTAATTTCTCTGCCAAAAAAATTTGAAAGCTTCTTGGCACGAGGTAGGGATTTTTCCTACACTTCTTTATATACTTTTACTTGATTATATGGAGTTTAGAGTTGTATGTAATTTAATTAGAATTTTTGAACAATTTGTGATTTATTTTCTTAAAAGGGAAATTTGAGAAAAATAAAGAGTTGATGCCCAAATTGCGAAAGTGTGAACTTGGAATATGTTTGTAAGGTTATGAAAGAGCTATGTTTTAAATTTGAACAAAAACGGACTTCGATTCGATCGGTTTTGAAATTTTTACTTTTACACCAAAGAGCATTTTAAAGAAAACAAAGGAATTACGCTTAACTTTTGGGGCTTTTGATCAAAATAGGATGTCATAGTTGAATAATGCTTGAGATTGAGTTTGGAAAGAAAATGATGTTTCCTTGGCCATTAACGATATTATTTTTCTTAATGTATCTGTTGGAATAAAACCGACACGGTTAGAAATGGACCTTATGAGGTTATCGGAAGTGATTGTGATATGAAAACTAGTATAGTTGTTCATATTTGATGAGATGTGAATAGATTGTATTTATCGAAATTTTTAAAATTTAATTGTTTAAATATCTGTTTAGAAATTTCTGTTTTGGGCTATCAGTGGAGGATGGCCATGATTGTTGTAGAAATGCATGAGACTTAGGTAAATCAAACCACATTTCTCATTTGTTGCATTGGACATTGCATTACATTCATTTAATTAGAAATTTATCTATTTTTGAGAAATGTTTGGAAATGTATCTATTTGCGAAAAGATGAATACTTGGTGAATCTGGGTAGGGGGTGTGAAACCGCGTGGTTAGGTGTCAAGCCTTCCAGTTTACTGGTAAAAATGACAGTGGTAGTGCATTAGGGCCTACTTACAGACACTCACCTAGAGATTCACAGAGCCTGTATTCATGTAACAGATATGGTTTAAAATGGAAATGGCTTTATATCTGTTGTTACATCTCATCATTGCATGCTTTATAAAAAGAGAGATAAACTGTTTTATCATGAGCGTGACATGAGCATACTTCTCTTTAGCCTTGTCATGGTTCATATGTTGTGTAGTATATCTCTACTGGGCTGTAGCTTACCCTATAAGGGAAACCATTTCAGGTATATGTGCTATGCCTCTGCCAAGTCATTGACTTGGGGGGACTCAGAGCTGAGGCTTCATTTTTGTTTTATTGTTATTTGTTAAATGTAAGCCCAGTGCTGTATTTGCGTTGAGTTGAAACTCCATTTTGTGTAACCAAGAATGTTCTTGGATAAATTTGTATGCCTGTAGGACACTTATTATCAGTTTGGCTTCCATTTCATACTTGTTGTAAAATGCATGCTTGGGATTGAACTGGGCATTGAGATGTGAACAACATGCGCTTGGCATTTGGGATTTTATGGAAATAGATGTATGAAATAGTTAGCTATATATGTGTGTTTGTCTATCGTGGGTTTTGTTGCATAAATAGATATACCCTACCTAATTTTTAATGCTACACTTTCTTTATCCATTTTTATTTGTCAAGATTCACTTTTATAATCCATTTTGGAGAACTATGAGGCACCCTATATTCTTTTAAAAGGACTTGCTTATTTGGAATAAAATAACCATCTCTTTTAGTATTATCATTTAATGTTTTTGTAATTTTTTACCATTCTAGCTTTTCTTCTTTTAATATCAAGATGATTTCTAACCATAAATGCTAGACTACTATGTGGATTTTACTATCTCTAATTAATCTTTTTCATTTGAGATCTTCCATCTCTTTCTCAATTCCTCTATATCATTATAAGTATATACCATTTGTTTTACTCTAATTATTTTATTAGGGTCACTTAGGTCTAATTTAGCTATACTTTTATCTTTATGCCAAAATTTTAATGGATCTTCACTATATAAATTTTTGCATCTTTCTTGTTTCTCTTTTTGAATTTTCCTGAATACTAATTTATGTAATGCTTAGTGCAGTTTCAAGCCCGGTTAGAGAGATTACCTCATTACCACGCTTGCCGCATACAAAGTCAATGTTGTGATGTGCAACAGCTGTTTTTAGTTTTACGACTTCTCCTGGTTTATTATTATTTGTAAAAATAAAGAGTGCAACGTTTGAGTACAAAAACTACATAATCTTTGAAAGTTATTTCCGATGATTACATCATGTGATGGTTAATCGGTTGCCTAAAGTTTGGGAATGGTAAAGGCAACGGAATTTACTTCTATAACTAAGTTTTCTATATCGTCATTATGGATCATTGTACTATTATTAGCTATTTGAACTATTAATGGTCAATTTTTCTTTTTCCACACATACTCGGGAAAGAGTTCCTTTTCCCAAAACACACAAAGCATCCACTGTCCAAGTAAGCACATAGTTCGTAAGTATTAAATCCTTCTATGCGTATTTTTATGGGTATATATATACTAGACATTTTATTTTCCTCACTCTTTTTGTTGTATCTTTTTATAAACGTGTTGTATTCTTTTTGCACCTCTTCTTCATCGTCTTTTGTCAATGCCATAAGATTTTCCTCATCTTCATATACTAATACAGTCATAGTTCTATATCCTATTATTCTTTTACTAGTTGAACTTCAACTAGAATGTGTACTAGAATTATCTATAGAATATCTTCCCGATGATATACTTGCATTATCCATTTCATCATTATTTTCTATTGTGCTAGGAGTTTCTATTTTAATATTTCCATTATTATTGATTTTAATTATATTTTTTCTTTTTTTAATATTTTTAGGGTTATTGAAACTTGTTATCCATCGATTATCCAACTTGATCTCAAGTAGGATTTTTTTTTTTAGGTGTAATTCTATCTATTGTTATTTCATTGGTAGGTTTAAATTTATCTAGTTCTATAATTTTATGTTGCATTTTAGGATCTATGGTATTATCTAACTTATATATTATTTTCCAAAATATCCTTAATGGATAGGTGGTTTCATGCATATTGATTCCAATGCTTTTATTTTGAGATTATTTCATTTTTACCCTTATACTTTGCCACGTTTTTCAAAGACCCCCTCAAACTACTATTATTTTCACACATACCTCTCTATTATGTGAATTCTTTTCAATTTTACCCCCGCCATCTATTTCCATCAAGGAAGTGGACTAATGGGTGACGTGGTTCTATACTTTCACATGGAGGGAAAATTAAATAACCTAGCTGAGTATAATCAAGTTACATACATTAGGGTTGCTTAGAACTCCCCAAATCACAATTAGGGCTTCTAATTTGCTCACAAAATTCCAAAATCAAAGCTAAGAGTGAACAACGACTGTGAAATCACATTCAAATCAAAGATTGATCGATGGGTTGGGTGGTAAGAGAGAAGAATAATGGTGGAAGAAGACAAACACCTGTATATGGTATGTATGTTTTTTTGTTTTTTTAAGTTATTTTTTGTTATTATTGGAAATTGCATGCGTTTGATGTTAATATTATTTTAGAAAGGTAAAATCTTTGTTTATTTCTATGTGACATGGATTGTTAATGAAATTTTTTTATATTTGTTTCGATTTGAACAGTTTTACTTTAAGAAAATCTTTGTTTATGTTTGTTTGAAATTGATGAACACATATGAAATCTTTGTTTTTTTGGTTGTTTGTATTTCACAGGGATAACTACTTGTTTATTATTTATCTATCTCTACTGTAATGTAATAGGATTTTATCATTGTGAGTTCCATTGAATAGTAGTATTAATGACACATTTCCAATACAAAATGCAGAAGATGGATCTAGGTATTTTACAATCAAAATGCATCATGAAGGTGTGGTGAGGTATATTCCACAGAGGGTTTACAATGGTGGTATGGTAAGTTATTTTGACTTTTGTCATTCAGATCAAATTTCCATTACAGAGTTGTATTGCATGGCTAAGGAATTAGGACATAGGCCAAGTAGTAACTGCTACAGTAAGGTTAGTGGTTATGGTGGAATGGAGTTACTAAAATCTGATGCTGATGTATTGATGTTGGACACATATGTGGATGAAAACAGAGTAATAGATGTTTATATAGGACACAATTTGGATGATTATGTAAGTACACAAAGTAGTCAAGTAGGCTCAAGTGCAGAAACAAGTAAGAGTAAGGGGGTAATGCCTAATGTTGAATTGGAGGAAGATGAAGATAATGATGCCTATGATCGACTCATGACTCATCCTCGATGAGTTTGAAAAATATAATGACAAAGGACTATGAGCAAGGTGATGATGATGCTTTATATGATAAACATGTTGACAAAGATGTGGAATTTGGTGGTTTAGGAAGTAGTACGGATGGTATGGGTGATGTGGACAATGATGACCTACAAAGCATGGATAACTCATCGATGAGCTAAGAAGCCTTCATAGCTCCTCTAATGAAGATAGTCATTGCACTAGGATTAAGTACCTTGTTTTTAGTGAGAGTGACATGCATAATCCTATCTTCCAACTTGGCATGGAGTTTAAAACAAATGTGTTGTTTAGAGATGTCAGAAAAGAGTATGCTATTAAGTGGGGCAAACAAATCACATTTACTAAGAGTGACAAACAGAGGCAGAGTGCAAACTCGTTGTCCTTGGGTTTGCTATGCTTCTTTTGTGAAGGGTGAAGGGATGTTTAGGATTAAAACTTTTGTAGATGAACACACATGCAATGTAACATTTGATGTGCCACATGTGAGTGGTAGATGGATTGTCAATAGGTATTGGAAAAGGATTAGGTTAAACCCTACCGCCAATTAAGTCATTGGCGTACATCATTACAAAGAGAGCACAATGTCAAAGTTGACCTACGTAAAATGATAAGGGCAAAATTGAGACTCTCACAATGATTGAGGGCTCAGATTCCAACAATTTGCAACGCTTTGGGGTTATGTAGAAGAGATTAGAAGTAGTAATCCAGGAACAACAATTTCTATAAAGGTAAAAGAAGTTCAAAAAGTACATGAAGAGGATGAACAAATGTCCAAGTTTAAGAGATTGTATTTTTTTTGGGGTTCATTGAAGAAGAGTTTCCAAATGCTTGTAGGCCAGTCATTGAAGTGGATGGTTGTCATTTAAAGGCCACATGGTGGAGTGTTGTTGATCAGGGGGATAAATGCAAATAATTGTATATTTCCATTTGCCTATGCTATTATTGAGAATGAGAAGAAGAAAACATGGTTGTGGTTTTTGAATTTGTTGGGGCAAGACTTGAATATTGTGAATTATCATTGTTACACTTTCATGAGTGAGAAACAGAAAGGCCAAATTAATGCAAAGTTGGTCGAGTTTTTCCAAATGCCTCACAATGTTTTGTGTAAGGCATTTGTACAACAATTTCAAGGGTCAATTTAAGGGTAGGGTATTGAAGGATTTGTTATGGAAGGCACCAGTAAGCAAGTCGTTAGTGTATTCACTAAAGTTATGGAAGAAATGAAAGCAATTGATGAAGAAGCATGCAATTGGTTGGTCGAAGAGCACCAATCCATTCGAGTATGAGTCACTTCCATAATTTTCCCAAGTGTGACATTTTGTTGAATAATCTTTGTGAGTGTTGAATAATCTTTGTGAGTGTTTCAATGTAAGCATATTGGCTAGGGATCAACTGTGTTGTCCATGTTAGAGAAGATAAGAGTTTTGTTGATGGAAATAGTTCAAAATAGAAATGAAGCAATGAAAAGGTACAACATAAGTGATATATGTCCTAAGATTCAGAAGATTTTGGAAAAGGTCAAGGTGAGTGTAGTTAGATGGATTCCTAGAGGGAATGGGGTTCCCAATATGAAGTTGTTGGCCCATATGGTGAGCAATATAAGGTGGACTTGAAAGAATGGACTTGTGGATGTAGGAAATGGGATTTATCAGGCCTTCCTTGTGTCTATGTTGTGGTCATTGAAACTATAAGGGTGAAGAACCAGAAAAGTATGTGCATTATTATTATAAAGTTGAAACCTACATGAGGATTTATGAGAACATGTTGACTCCAATCAATGGTAGACAAATGTGGCCAACAAGTCAATATGGTAAAGTGCTACCACTTGATGTGAAGAAGAGAGCTAGGAGGCCAAGATTGAATAAGATGAAGGACACAGATGTCCCAATTGATGCAACTGATTCAAATAAGCTGGGAAGGAGGGGAACTCATATGACATGCAAGAATTGTGGCAAGTTAGGACACAACAAAAGAACATGCAAAGTCAAAGGCCAATTTACCTACCTGAAAGATCCTATGAGTTCCGGTCAAGTAATTCATATATATATATATATATTATGGATTTTGTTAACTTACACATTGCTAACTTTTGTTTTTTAGTTTTTGCAGTGCCAGCATGAAGGAAGCCAATGTCAGGCCCAGACTGAAGGGAGCCAAACTCAAAGTCAGGTAAAAGGAAGCCCGTTGGAAGTCGTTATGTATAACTCAAGTTAGGAAGAAGAAGCTGGCTATAAGTTTCGCAAAGGCCCTATTTGTTAATTTACAGATGTCTTCCTTGCATATGTCCTAATAATAATGATGGCTAGTGCAGGTAACAAGGAGAAAGGTTATGAGAACAAGTGACTCAACTCCATTGCATGCAAGTCAGGATGTGTAGGGGTCTGCAGTAACTTCCAATACCAACATTCTTGTGCAAGCTCAAATGAGATGGAGAGGAAGAGTGGTGTACAATGCTAGTGCTGTCAAATTTGTTATGGGTCAAACCAAGAATGCAGCTGATACAAAGTAATGGATGTGAAGGACCACTTTTTTTTCTTTTTTTTTAAATTTTTTTAATGTTGGAGAAGGTTTTTGCTACTTTTGTTCATGAAATACAATGTAATGGATGTGAATGTTTTTGCTACTTTTATTCATATTCCATAACCTTCATAGTGGTAGAGGCTTTTTGTACATTTGAAGCCTAGTTTTTGTATTGGCTGCCCTTTTCTTAGTATATGTTTTGCTCAACATGAATGACAAGTGTGTAACTGATCAATGTTTGAATGATAATTTCATCGTTGATTTGTTGTCGCTTCCAAGTCATGATGTTCATTGGTTATGTTCACAATTGTTGATATTTATTGTTCATTGGTGATGTTCATTGTTCATTGAATTTGGAGTGACAATTATGGTCACAGATTGTGTACCTACTTCTATATGTTTCCTTTGTCTATGTCAGAGTCACCAAATACAAAATAATCGAGACAACATTAATAAGTCACCAAGCACACAATTTTCATTTCAAAAACATATTTTCTATTAACAACACTTCACCCATTGCATATTATTCATAAACAGGATACAGACTCCATTTATTCTTACACTACCATACAACTTCAAATTTTACATTACAAACCATATTCCTACAACCAACCATGACAAAACCAAGCAAATCCATAGTTTCTCTCTCTCTGAGTCCTTCTCTTCAGTTGTGCTTTCATCTTATTCAACTTCTTCAATAGCCCAAGAATGATCTACACTGCCTGATCGCACATGGATGGGTCTATCCAGGTAAAGTGATTATAACCATTGTTAGGGCAACTAAGAGAATACAAAGGAAGGTTAGGTTTTGGGGGGAAAGCCTTAATTTTCCCTCCATGTGAAAGTATATAATATGTCACCCATTCCATCCACTTCTTTGACGGAAATAGACGGCAAGGGTAAAATTGAAAGGAATTCACATAGTATAGGGGTACATGTGAAAATAACAGTAGTCTGGGGGTGTCTTTGAAAACCGTGACAAAGTATAGGGGTAAAAATGAAATAATCTCTTTTATTTTTAAAGTTAAAAATCTATTTATGAATCCATCTTTTAAGCTAATATAATATCTTGCTCTACAATTAAAACTTAATGATCCCCCATATAGATTACTTTTTATTCCACTGATTATGGACTTTCCAAAATTTCGTTGTCTAATATCACACAAAAATGCATATATATATATATATATATATATCTTATCCTTTATCAAACAACGATGTAATTCATATTTGTACACTCCTTATATGCATATATTTATACTTATTATCTTTATTATTTTTTAATATATTTTTATAATTTATTAAATTTATTTCTTCTACATCATATTCCCAATCCTTAATTTCAATATCTCCTTCTATTCTTTCACATATACATTTACTTTTTAATTTGAATATTGATTTTTGATATATTTACTCTTTTCTTATTATTGGTAATATCCAATCTTTTTCTATTTATTTTTCTTGAGAATTTTCTATGACAAATTGTTCTCCTCTTAAATTTTCTATACTTATTTCTTCTATCATCATAAAATTTAGCTCTTCCTTGGTATCGTTATAATCTTCGTCTTCGATTTTTATTTCTTCTTCAATTAATTCCATTATTCCTTTATTATTTTCTAAAGCCAATTCTAAAACTTATTCTTCCTCTAATTCTACATAATCCAAACTTCCTAAGACTTCTATTATTTTATTCTTCTTCTTATTTTTGCATTGATTGGCAAAGTGACCTATTTCTCCACATGCCCAACATTTACAAGTCTTTTTTCCTTCTAGACAATAATTATTTTTTGTAAAAAATCTTCTTATTTTGTTGAAATTATAGGGTTTTTTTTAATAATATTTTCTTTTATATTTTTCTCCTCTTTGTTTATTAAAACTTTTTCTTTTATAAAATATTTTCTTTTTCTTATTATATGTTTTTCTTCTTGAAGGCTCACATCCTAATGAATTAGATATTTGCCAGCAATACAAATATTATTATTTTTCATTTTTCTTCTTTGTTTCATTTTCATGCATTTCTCGCTCTATCCATTCTCTTAGGTATTTAGTTCTATGATCCAAGGTGTCGCTAGGCATCTCTTAATTTTTTAACCATTTTTCGATTTTTCTTATACGATATGGTAATTTATGAAAAAATATAGTTTAATGAATTTTATTTCTACCTATTTGATAATAGTAGTAAGAGTATTCGTGATGTATAATTATACATATATTTCATATTACATATTTTTACGTTAATTTTTTGACCCATTTCTCTTTTTCTTTTATCCTCATCCCACTTTTTTCCTATACGAATTCTTCTTCAATGAATTTTACAAATAGGTTTAACATACCTTCTGGAGTAGTTTCTGCTGTTAATTTTTTTTTTAATTTTTTTTTATCACTTTCTCTCAGGTTGCCATACCAACTTGCTACTATACCCGTAAAGCTATGTTCAATATAATTTAGAAAACTCTTTAACTGCTGCTATGGATATTTAAGACATGGTACATGTCTCTCTTCTATTTTTTTATTACCTCACTTGTATTTATAGCATAATCAATGTCTAATAAATACCTTGTATTACTTATTGGTTAATTTTAATGGTACCTCCCTTAAGAATACTTTTTTCCTAAGGGTAAAATCTGCATAATTGGATGTTCCTCTAGCAAAAGATCCTCTATTTAGATAACTATAGTGTCTAGTTCCTCTTCTATATTCATAATTTCTAGTATCATTTTTCATTGTTATTTGGCAAAATTTCTAAAATCTCGATAATTTGGATTATGCGGTAGATTTAGCTAGTTCCTTTTTGTTTTATTACCCATATCAATATCATTAATGTTATTGGTTTCTTCTTCTAAGGCATTATCTTTTTCTTTTTTTATATCTTTGAAGTTTTCTAGAATATTATTTTCTTCTTCTTTTTGGCGTCATCTTTTTCCATTATTTGTTCTAAGTCATTGTTAGGTTTTTATTCTTTGTAATCTCGTTTGACAAAACTCCTTTCAGTTGTAATTTCATTTGATCTTTTACTTCAATGAGGTTATGAGTTTTAGATGCGAATCCAACCCGAATTGCGCCTTGCAGAAATGTTTCAGAAGTTTATTCTTTCATGTTTGCCACACCGACTATGTCGGGATCGAGTTGTTCGGCACCACGAGGTCGAGGGCAATACTTGGCCGGGTCCACGATAGCGCCTCAAGTAAAAAGCAAAATGCAATAAAGTTGCTTGTCCGCCGAGCGCCATTTGTGTGCTCGAGCAAAGTATCTTTGGTTCCAGAAGTTTGAACCGCTCAGAAAGCAAGTGGAAGTAACGCCGAGCGTTAGTCCGCCGAAGAGGCCATTTTATGCGCCGAGCGAAGATCGCAGACGCTTTCTATAAATATGTGGTTTCATCCGCTTTAGGGTTATGGCTTCCAGATCTTCTTCTTGGATATTAGGGTTTATATTTGGAGCTTTTGCTAGTTTCTTTGATGTTTGTTTGAGTTTAAATCTCGCTTGAAAAATATACATCAAAAGATTGTTTGTTTTGTTCAATAGAAAAGAGAGTGTTGTTCTTCGGAATCCATGGAATTTAGGCAAGCTTTGTGGAATTCGGAGTGGCTCATCATCGTGATTCGGCATCGACGTAGGATTCAAGGCTGGGCAAGGCAATTTCAAGGTGAAGACGAGGCTAGAAGAAACACATAGGGGCCGGCCTAATTCGTGGATTCACTAGGTAATTGAGAGTACAATGTGTAATTCCTTTATGTCTTCTTAGTGGATTATTTTGTGGCATTGGCTCGTGATTTTTTAATCATAATTGAGGTGCTCCAATTGTGATTTTTCCAAAAAATCATTGTGTCAATTTGTCTTGATTGTTTGATTAGGATTGTTGTTCATCGCTTAAAATTGATACATAATCACAAATCAATATCTAGGGATTTCTAAATTTTTCATTTCAAGGGAATGTGTTCCATTTCTTCCAAGTTGATTAATCCTAATTGTTTATAGATATCTTCTCTTGATTCTATTCTCTCATTATTTATTTCTTTATCTACCGTATCTAATTGTTCAACTATTTGTTATATTATCTTGTATTTTATTTCATTATCATTTTTTTTTCAACCATTTCTTCTAACTGTCTTAAGCTATAGTTACTTAACTCCATTATTTTTTTATTTTGCAGGTGAAATTAATTCAAAGGGTTCCTCTGAATTATTTCCTCTATATGGATAGGGATATAGATTTAATTCTTTTTTGTTTTTCTTCAAAAATGGCTACTTATTTTTCTGGATCTTGTACAAAATGTCTAATTTCGTTTATTATTTCTAATTGATCAGTTCTAAGTTTTTCGTTAATTTCTTTTAATAGCCTAATTAAGGTATTATTTTGTTCTATTATTATTTGTAAAGAAGTGTTATTATTTAAGTTATCATATTCTACTTCTTCACTATATTTAATACTCATGCAAGAGTTATTGGTAAGGCCAAGAAACAGGGCTCTGATACCAATTCAATTACGGATTTGTGGATCTAATTTAATATTAACTCTTGTAAAATCTTTCGTTGATATTTTACACTGGTTTTTTCTAAGGATGTTTTATTTGCAATTCTTTGGCTATAATTTATTATAGATTGTCTTGAGGCAAGCCAAAACAAAATTTAATCTATTTAACTCACTTTCTAATTTAGAAATATAATCTAAACTATCTTTTATTTCAGCTCTAAGTGTTGTAATTAAACGCATATAATTACTAATTCTAAGTTTATATGAAAATATAATTTTTACAATTTTTTATTAACTATTTATGTTTTTTTGTAATTTTCAAGTTTTTTGGGGTCAATTTATAATTTAATGGAAGTTATTGGTGATAGGGATTGGTAAGGTGGCTTTAGTTTGGTGAAGTGTTTGTCCAGGTGGGTTTTGAGCCAAATTGTGGCTTCAACTTTCGAGCTACAAGGAATTATGTTTTTAACAATACATTTAGATTTGGAAAGGCTAAATTATTTTCAGTTCCGCTACGCAGCTTGGAATTTCCGAGCTCGAAATTGGCCCGAATTCAAAACGATGTCGTTTTGGATTTTTTTTTTTTTTTTCTTCTTTCTTTCTAACTGTTTTAAAGATGAAGATGAAGAAGAAGAAGAAAAAATAAGAGGGAGCAGCTAAACACATCATCATCAACAACAACAATAACATCTTCATCAATACATCATCAACAGGTAACAAATTCCCCTCCCTTCATCTTCAGATCTAGATCCACTAGAAAAAAAAAAAAAAAAAAAAATTCAGCAACATCTTCATCAACACATCATCATCATCATCAACACTTCATCATCAACAAACAAATTTTTTTTCCCCCTTCATTTTCAGATCCAGATCCACTAGGAAAAGAAAAAAGAAAAAGTACAGTGGCGATCGGAAATATCCACCGGTGATCATTGCCATCACCGTCAATGTAACGCCGTAAATTTCTAACCCAAATGATAAGACAACAATCATGGCTCTTTTAAGGAAAACCGAATATAAATCTCCAAACTTATATTACATGATACGATAGTGATTCATGCAACAATACATTAATCCAACAAGTAAATAAACAAATAAATATCCCAAAGGATTTACAAGTTTCCAAGACTGAGCTCGGTTACACAAAACGTTATTCAAACCCACACACATACAGCCCTTGGCTTACACATAGAGTCATAGCAAAATGAGTCTCAGACTTTCAACACACATTCCTCGCTTTTAGTTAGGCGGCATCACCACATCTTTTCCGCACAAAAATCCCGTAAGGTGAGCATAAAGCCCAATAGGAAATCCTTAACAAAGTATATACATTTTATACAAGTCTCAAGAGATGAAATGCACATGCCATGCTATGCTCTTTGAAAGAAAATCACATCTTCATCTTTGAAAACCCTCATGCTCAATGATGTAATGCAATTTCAATTCTTCAAAACCTAACAATTCATTTCAAGAGCGGTAAATACGACTCACGTAATCCCTAGGTTTGGTTCCGCAAGTAGACTATACAAGTACTACCAATTTATCATTTTACCGGTGTTAACCTGAAGGCTCCTACACTTATCCATGCGGATTTTCGTCTTTCACCCCGACTCAAAGCCAACTTATTCAATATCTTCTACACCACCTATCAAGACTTACCAACGATTTACCCCAAAAGCTCCATGAAAACTTGTTTCTCAACATTCTTTTCTCAATACAAGTTTTCAAATCAACTTTCAAAATTTAATATAATTAAATGAATTGACATGCCTATAACACAAGATGAATATAAATACTTTTATTCCAATTCATTATCCAAGGAATAACACAATTCCATCTTCTCAAGCATCCTCAACAATTAGTCATTTCAATACTATTTCAACGTTTTGAACAATAATTTTCAAAATGAACAACAATTCTCATATTCTATGAAATTCATCATTTATATAAATATAAATAAGAAAATTTTCAAACATCCATTTATTTTGACACACAAAATAAATATAACAATATCATTTATGGATTTTCAGTCTCTTTAAAAAAAAAATCCCCAAATTTTAAGTTTTCTCACCAAAATTATACAACTCAAATCTTTTGAAAGAAAACTTTTCAAAATCATCTTTTCTTCAATCAACAAAAATCAAAATTCATAAGATTATTTTAAAAGAATAAGAGACAAACTCACTTTCAAAATCACTCAACTTCTTAAATTAACAATCAATTTTCAAAGCTATCGAATGATGATTTTGAAAATCATCTAGATTTTGCAAATATATATATATATATATATATAAGAAAATCCCTACCTCAAGTTTTGAAGAAGAAATGAGATGAAACCCCCAAAATCAACGGTGTTGAAACTCAACCTTCATCGCACACAACGAAACCCTCGAGAAGTTAACTAACTTTGATAAAGAAACTATGGCAGAACTCTAATGGATCTTGAGAAATCAAGGTTTTGATCTAATTTGGCGTAGGGAAATATAGAGAGAAAGGAGAGAAAAGGGTTTTTACAGAGAGAGAGAGAGACCTAACAAGAGTGAGATACACTCAGCCTAAAGAGAAGAAAAGACTAAAATTTCAGACTTACCTACCACCGCACGTGCAGCGCTTCTCTCGCACTTGCACTTCCGCACTTGCATTTATTGCAGTAGCCAAACAAGCCCTCCCCTATTTTTTGCATGTGCGGCTCAAGCAACTTTGAATGCATTTTGCATTTTTGCTAGGGCGCTCCTCGACCCCAAGTGACCAAGGCAACTCGATCCTCGACTTCTTGTGCAATGAAGTGGCAAAACTTGAAAGAAGGGTCAAAACCGGGATCGCTACACAAAGTGATTCACCTTGCACTCTCTTTAATTTATTTTTTGGGTATATTTGTTCTACAAACCTTAAAAATTTTGATGGCCAATTTTCGTATCAAATACATCTGATATATATACACAGCACATGATAGAGTTTGCATGTAGGTAGGATCCTTAGGGATCTCTATCTTTTAGTTGTGGGGATAAAATAAAAGAGGTATCTTTTATCTTAAATATGTAGGATACAACTTATCCAATTTTTCATTAATTATCTTTTAAATAGATAATATAGAACTTTCACTAATTGCAATAATGTTCATCAACACATTACAATTAAACCCCTAAAAGTAGAGAATTACAAGTGAGGCCCTTTCTTACAATTAGTTACAAACTTCCTTCTACCAAACTATATTCCACATGAGCTACTAGGTATGGACAAATTTATCACTATCAAAACCCTAACTCATGTAACCGAATTCTAAATTTTTCCTTCTTCTAATTGGACCCCAAAAGCATTTTTCAAAAATAGTACTTTTGTAATTATACATGTATAAAAATATTTTTTATGAAAAAATTACCGACCAATTTTTTTTGGGTCCAACGTTAATAGGAAAAATTGCTTGAATATACTTTCTCACTTTAAGAATGGTAGATTCCATGTTAAACACCTATATAAATCAATCACCACTCACATAACCCAATATGTCCGTATATAGCCTTTGGTTCAACGTCATCAATTGACAATATCAAAGTTAAATGAATAGTAATTAATTTATACAAGACTCTTAGGTCAAAGGAAAATAAGTGCATTGTAATAGAACTACCTTTTAAACTGACAGTGATCATTCCATAAATGTTCTCAAAACCAATCATGTTTAGTGCATGTACTTTGTTAGGTTTTTATTCTTGGCAATCCCGTTTGACAAAACTCCTTTCAGCTTATAATTTTATTCGATCTTTTATTTAAGTGAGGCTATGAGTTTTTAGATGTGAATCCAACTCAATTGTGCCTTGCGTAGATGTTTCAAAAGATAATTTTTTCATGTTTGACACTGGCCGACTATATTAGGGATCGAGTTACCCTTGGTGGAGTCCGGCAGCGCCAGTCGAGTCAAGGGCACCAAACCGAAGCAAAATTGCAATCGAAGTTGTTTGTCTGCTTGAGCGGCCATATGTGCGCTCGAGCGGAGAATCTTTGGTTCCATAAGTTTAAATTGTTTGCAAAAGTACTGGAAGTTGTGGTTTTGCGCTTGAGCGAAACTTCCTGCGCTCGTGTGTTAGTTCGCTCGAGTGGCCATTCTTGCGCTCGAGCTGAGTTTGCGGAACAGTTTGCTATAAAAGGTGCAGTTCAGTTAGATTTTAGGGGACGACTTCCTGATCTTTTTCTTGGGTATTAGGATTTTCATCTGGAACTTCCTTGCATTTTTTCCCTTGATATCAGTGAGAGATTAATCATGAATTGAGTGGATTATATCAAAGGGTTTGTTTGTTTTATTTATTCAATACAAAGAGAGTTGTTCTTTGGTGATTCTGAGAATTTGGGCCAAAAGCTTTGGTGGACTCGAGTGGCTCATTGTGGATTCAACATCGGTGTTGTGGATTCAACGTTATACAAGACAATTAAAGGGAAAGACAATTTGGAAGAGGCATATAGGAGTCATAGATTCAGTGTGGATTCGCTAGGTAATTGAGAGTATGCTTATGTAATTCCTTTATGTCTTCTTAGTGGATTGTTTTGTGGCTTTTTTCCGTGGTTTTTTTTTTATCACAATTGGAGGCGCTTCAATTGTGGTTTTTCCACGTAAAATCGTTGCGTCGATTTGTCTTGATTGTTTGATTGAGATTGTTATTTACTACTTAAAATTGATACATAATCACAAATCAATATCTAGGGGGATTTTTAGATTTTTCAGTACTTATTGCATAACACCCACATATTTGCCTAAGGTCACTACCTCAATGATGGAGTTAATCATTCTATCATATAGCAGCAAAACAGGTGTAGGCCGTAGTAGTGCGACGCCTAATCAACACCTATAGCTTCTAGAACATTAATTGGGTCTATAAGGGCACCAAAAATCTTAACTCCCGACTTTTGGTTCATTAACCATTAAGCGTGTTTTTCTACAATGTTACCCAAGGGACCTTATGTTCACATCATATGTAACATTAAATACAACATTACCGGAATAACAATATACAAAGTAAAATGTCAAGCAAAATTTATTCAATTAATTTAATAAAGTAAACAAATTGTTTTTGAGGGCACCAAAATGATATGCAGAATTTACTTGCTAGTTAAAGTTCTTAGGATTTCAAATCCTAGGAAGATAAAGACAAAAGCCCCAACATAAATAGCCCAAAACTAATCGTCTTATAGCCACTAAAACCCTAGAACTCTCCATCACTTTATCGTTTCTCTCTCTCTCTCTCTCTCCTCTCTCCTCTCTCTCGGTGTTGTCTTTACTATGTTTACAGTCTGCAACCTCAGTGACATCTCATAGCCAGAATTGCATTTGCTTAGTCATTGCTTTCTATTATTTACACTCAAAATTGTTGTTGCCCTCTGACCTTCGGTATCCTCTATTTATTTAAGCGTTGGATGTGCTTTATTTACTTAGGAAACAATCATTATCATCAGCGATTTGTCAAGCACCATTCCTATCTCTACTGTTTGATACATCTCACTAGATTCGAGATCTAGGCATTTGCTCACCTTCAATGAAATTTCTTATTCTCCTATTTTTATTTTATTTATCTATTTGTTCATTTTGAATGTTATTAGTTGTCAAAATTGATTTATTTAGCACTATTTGTTTGGTATTTTTTTAGTCTACTCTCTTTTACCGTTTATTTGTACTCAATGAAATTTATCTCGAGGTAAAATTAATAAGCTTTATGATATAGTTAGTAGATTTTTGACTTAAACTAAAAG